>JBAMBJ010003505.1:0-45801 GCA_037043495.1 Drosophila recens
AGTGGGCCAAACTGCTCTGCTAGCGGAATTTTATTAATAACTCGAGTAAATGAAGAGATATTTGAATGAAAATTTTAACTTAAGGATTTCAATGCACTCTTCACGTACTCTCTAAATTTCAATATTCTAGGTCAAACATTTCTCATACCTTCCATACAACTGATTAATAACAATACTCGCCACTTTTCGGACCTGTGTCTTGGGGCAGAGGTCCCAAAAATTTTTTATGGGACGGCCCATGTCTAACCATTTTTGTTGAAAAAGAGGCATGTCAAGCCATTTTTGATTTTTTTTTTCAAAAAAGTTTCTACTGTATCTGCATGCCTTCCATTTTTCTGTAAAATGGGCCACGAAAGCTTTCAACTTTTTGTTTTTTTCTTCTAGGTAATTTTTATAAAATATACCAAATACAAATTCTTTGATGGCTAACATTTTATTTTTGGCCACTTTTTCGTTAAGCCAATTAATATAAATATATATATATAGCGCTTCGAAACTGACATTCCACCTTAAAAGGGCAACAGACTTAAGAGTTGGTCGTAGTTGGTTAGCATTTTTGAAATTTGTACACCACAAGGACTCATACTTTACATATATGCTAAAATTAGCTCGGATCCGATCCGAACACGCTAGTTTTAGCCCAAAGTTGACAGCATACGCTATAAAAAAATGTATTTTAAAAAGGCATACTTTCACCACATTTTTTTTGCTACACATTAAAAGACGGGTCACAAGCATATAATTTTTATTTAGTACATACCTTATCTGATTAAGAAAAAAAGATATTGATTCAAGAAATTGACAATTGGTTTAAAATTTGGCTCATCCAAAAAAGGCTTAAGAATGCAGTCAAATATTGGCAGGCCACGTGCTTAACATATGTTCACTTTGGAAGTTCACATCCGATTAGGAATGCACCGGAAAGCTCATGCAAAAGCTTTTATAAGCTATGACAAGAGTTGTCTATCAAAAGAAATAAAAAAAAACCCGAATATACAAAAATTGAAATTCGACTTATATCCCGCTAGATTGCCTATTTGGGCCACTGTGCGGCACTCGTAATGTCACCCATTAAGGACGCACATATGTGCATCAGAGTTGCTGGCAAAGCTCTAGGGATATGTAAAAGGATATAGCACACACATACACGCACATTAAGCACAAATAACAACAGAAGCGAGCGAGCAAACTGACAACTTGATGGATGCTGTAATATGTCACTGGCATTGATTTGCCCAAAGGAGCGCTGCCAGCAGGCAATGAAGGGGAACAGGGCCAAGGGAATTTACAACATAACTGTGGAGCGAGTGTAAGTAGAAGCAAGTGAAAGTCTACAATGCTTTTTACAACTCTCGGAGGCGAAGGCAACTCTTGCGCCTGTGCCCTAATAAAAAGCATGCAACATTAAATGCCTGTCATGCAACATGCAACACGAACATCATATGACCAATGCATAAGTGTAGCTATGCAAAAGAGAGAAAAAGAGAGAGGGAGAGTTATTTGGGGTTGCTGTTAAATTAATTGCGTAAATTGTTATAAATTTGCATTGGCAAGTGTGCCATAATGGGAATGTTGTTGGTGCACATTCAACTGATTTTACTGTCCTTGATTCCCCCAACTCCACCATTTCTCTCCTCCCATCAGCCCATTTAAGCTAAGCGTTAAATAATTACCAAAATCATTTCACGAATGGCGTGAAAATTACCAAAGTTTTTGCAAACTTTTTATTGAGCTAATATAATATGTCTTATGTGAGCTGAAGAAATCAACTTAGTTTCCATGCACTTTAAGCATTAAAAGTTGTTATAAAAGCAGTGTTGAACAGCGCTTAAATTGCTATTTAATAACATTGTGAAACTTAGCTAAAATATTTATAAGCTCATATATAATCCATGGTTGGGATAAAATAATATATTTAAAAGTGTTAAAGGCAGTTAACAACGTATTGGCATATATTACTGAGAATAAAATCGGAAGCTTGCAATGCATTTATTTGCAGCTTTATTTCAACACTACATTTAATTGCAAACAGCAACTTAACAACAACAATTAGAGAATATTCGAAATGTAACTTTGGCAACTACTAGACTTGTGGCGAAGGTAGGAAGAATTAAATGCAATGCTAAATAAATGAAAACAGCAACAACTACAACTACAACTACAGTAAACAACGTCGCAGTGTCTGCAAAACTTTTTAATTTTTTGCATTTAAATTGCAACTAATTTGACGCACTTCAGAGACGCGACTGTTAAATTCCGAAATTCCAAATTCCATTTCAAATGCAGGCAATGACAGTGAGGGAAGGGAAAGGGGAAAGGAGTCTGCACGAAGCATTGAATGGATTATGTAGTACAAACAATTTACGTCAATGAAAGTGTCGAGTGGTTGGTTGGCTGGTTGGGTAGATGGTGATATCGAGGAGCAAGGGAGGGGAAGGGAAGAAGGATGTACTTCATCTGGTTTGAATTTCTGTTTATTTTATTTGCTCGATGCGCCGCGACTCGTTGCCCCCTTGCCCCGTCCTCGCCACTGCCTCGTTCTCCACATCCCCACGAGAATGTTGGTGTTTCGTTTGGTAGTTGCAACAATTTAAAAGGGAATTATTCATGCAATTTGTGTGCTAGAGACGTTGCTGCTGCTGCTGCTGCTGCCAGTTGTTCGTTGTGTGTGAGTATTGGTAACCAAAACAGTCGTAATAATTGAAGAGCAGAAAAGGGGGGACAGAGTGCTACCATTTCTTACACACCTCCCTTTCTAATGCTGCATATATGACAATATTTTTCTCTCTTCCTCTCTCTAGCTCTTCTTCTCTGTCTGTCTGTCTGTTTCTTTAACATGCGAGTGCGTCTCCTGGCAAGGACACTTTGCCAAATGAAACTGCAGCTGCCATTGCTACTGCTGTGTGTGTGTGTGAGTGTGGCATTAAAAAGACGCCCTCGTTTATGGCAGGCG
This sequence comes from Drosophila recens, assembly GCA_037043495.1. Classification (NCBI taxonomy): domain Eukaryota; kingdom Metazoa; phylum Arthropoda; class Insecta; order Diptera; family Drosophilidae; genus Drosophila; species Drosophila recens. The sequence continues at coordinate 2,954 of JBAMBJ010003505.1, forward strand.
ACATTTTGTGGTTTATGCACACGTTCCACACACAAGGCAGGTGCTTCTTCGCCCCTCCAGCCACCTGCCCAGTCTAATGTAATGATTTTATGAATTATAAATGCACACACGTGCACATTACCCAAACACACACACGCAACGCATCAAACGCACATTTATTGCATTAAAAATAGAAAAAAAAAATGTCGAGTTATTTAAATGCCCGGAAACTATTTAAAGCGAAGCAAACGAAGCTGAAAAGTTTGTAAACGCCGTTAAGTAGGCTATAAAAAATATAACAGCTTGCCGACTCTTACATCAAAATGTAATTAGAGCCCATCATAAAAAGGAAGCTTTTTAGCTGAAAGGATATGTACATTTATATGGTACGATATACGAAAGAAATTTATAAGATACATATAGTATTTATTCACAAGTGGATGGATGCTTAAGTATGATTTGGTCCTATTCTATAGGTAGAAACTTGAAAGATTACGGATTAAATCTCTGCAATTTCCAGTAGTTTCTATTATATAATAGACTAAAGATACTTAATGTTCTTATTTATTCTAGAATAATTACGACATATACAGGCGTTACGGTCACCCAATTAATTGTTCTCTTTTATCATCAACAATCTGAGTTGATCCCTTTTGATTAGCCATCATGCTTTTGTCATTTTATCTAAAGACCTTTAATGTAATTAGCATCCAGGTGTTGTCAGTTGCTTATGAGCCAGAAGAGAAGATTAAATACTGACAATAGGATTTGTATCAAGGTCTAAACTATACGATTTCAACGCTGTCACAGTAGATATGATAGCTAATAGTGCAAAGTGTGTGTCAAATTGAATTGAATTTGCTTTGGCATTCGACTACTTGATATGTATATGTATTAGGGTGTCCCTTATTTGGTCAAAGTCAATATTTTTAAACGCATACGGGCTAGTTCTGTTCATTAGGTCCTAAAGCACTCAGAAATAAATTTTTACCTCAATCGGAGTATGATAACCCGTGCCGACTTGGATCGGAAAATTTAAAGATTATATGGGACAAAAAAAATTTTTTTTTTTTTTTAATTTTTTTTTTTATTTTTTTTTTTAGGTTCTAAAGAACTCAAAACCAAGTTTTCACTTAATCGGAGTACGATAACCCATTCAAATTTGCATCGAAACATGAAAAAACAGTATTTTAACACTGATTATACATTTTTCGATGATTTTTCATGTTTCGATGCAAATTTGAATGGGTTATCGTACTCCGATTAAGGTGAAAACTTGGTTTTGAGCTCTTTAGGACCTAATAAACAAAATACAAAAATAAAAAATTAAAAAAATAAAAAAAATTTTTTTTTGTCCCATATAATCTTTAAATTTTCCGATCCAAGTCGGCACGGGTTATCATACTCCGATTGAGGTAAAAATTTATTTCTGAGTGCGTTAGGACCTAATGAACAGAACTAGCCCGTATGCGTTTAAAAATATTGACTTTGACCAAATAAGGGACACCCTAATATGTATGTATGTATAGACTAAGCTACCGGTATAAGCGACCTTTTGTGTAGTTACCTAAGGATATTCAATCAGGTTTACAGCTCTGTTGCGCGTTACGCATACGCCACGTTGTGCACGTCTCGGGGAATTTTCATTAAGCGTAAAGTGCATCTGCTCTTGCTCTCTCCTGTAAACTCTCTCGGCAGCTATTCCTTGCCTTTGCGGCAAGTGTCAAACAAGTAGCTGCCACTGCTGCTGCTGCTGCATGTGGCACAGAATCATCCATCCCCTTCTGGCCTCTTGCTTTCCCTCAACCGACACACTCAATAGCAGCTGCTGCAACAGCAATTGACATTTTACAAAATAAACGAATTCATTTGCACAAAAGGCAGCACAACAGGCACAGGCGACGGCGACATGGATAACAGCAACAATGGCATAACAACAACAACATCATCAGCAACAGGAGCAACAGCCAAAACAACAACAACAACAATTTGAGTATGTAAAGTGGTTTTGGCATTGGCTTTGGCTATTGCCTGCCTGGCTGCCTGCCTGCCTGTTGGCTGTTTGGCTTCTGCTTCTACTTTGGCTTTCACTTTCCCCCAAATGCAATCACATGTTGCCAACATGTGAAAGGTGTACATAATAATTTGTGGGTACAAGCTGTGCGTGTGTGTGTGTGTGTGGGTGGAGGCGTGCACAGGATGCCAGACAAATCCCACTGACTGCATTCTGGCTGGCAGCAACAGCAGCCCTTATCCAACCACCAAGCTTTCTCATTGTTCTCAGGCATGGCCAAATGGTTTGGCGGTTGCCAAAGTCAAGCTGTGTCTGTGTGAGGAGGGAGAAGGGGTTACACCACCATCTCCGCCTCCGTTACCGCATCTTCACATGTGCGCATTAACGTTTGTAATTGCAGCGCTTGCCTGAGCTGCTGGACCTGCCTTCCGTCTCTTTCTCTGCCTTCCTTCCCCCTACGCACCCTTCCTACCCGGCCACTTAAAACAATATAATCTCCATTAAAAGCTTTTTGACATTGCACATTGTGGGGGTAACCGAAGAGGAGGCAGGGGAACACAGATCGTGGCTTACAATTGTTGTTGTTGTTGTTGTTGTGTCTTGGCTCATCGATTGCACTCAGTAATGAGTGAGGATGGAGGTTTGGGGATGTGAATGAGTATTGTGGATGTAGATAAACTGGCAACCGGTAACTGAGCCTGCCATTATGGATGGGGGCATATCTTTCTCTCTCTCTCTCTCTCTCTCTCACGCACACTCTTTAACGGGGAGAGGTGAGTCTTGTTCTATGAAATTGAGAACCCATTCGCTTGCTTTAGTGCTAATTGCAATTGAGTTGTGCAACAACTTGTGTCTGTCTACGTGTGTGCGTGTGCATGTGTGTATTTGTACGTTATGTGGGCTGAGTCAACGAGGGTAGTTTCAAAGGTACCCAGTCTCATCTATATTCAAGAGCAATAACAATTAACAATATTTAAATTAAGTATAAGTTATTTTAAAACAATTGTAATACCAATAATAGGATTAAATCCATTGTATTATAGTTATAATAATCATAAGTTCCTTGAAACTTGTAGCACTAGATGTAAAATAAATAATTAAATTAATAAGCTTGCAACAATTCTAAGTTTATCTATATTAATAAAAATGAAATGGTGTTAATTGGTGTCATTTTTGAATGGCTGGATTGATTTGCGATATTAATATAAGTAATTTATAGAAAGAAAGTAGTTTGTAATCAGTAAAAATGTTGCTACCTTTTAAAATACAAATTATTGCATAAATTATTACATATAATTTTAAACTGTTATACCCTTATTTTATAGAACATTTTACTAATTTTTTTTATTTTCTCTGTTATGTCAGTTATTGTTGGGACAGCTCTCGTATGACCATGGACAATGCACGCACTCAAGGCACATGCTGGAGAGGATCCAATTCGCAATCACCTGCACACTTGACTGTTGTTCTCGTTATTTTTCCCTTTGCTGTTGTTGTTGACTTGGACCCTAAGCATGTCAAGCAACCGCACAGAGAAGACCAGAATGACAAATGCACTTAATTGATTTTTGACTGATTGTCAGGTCGAAAGATAGACTCGAGAGGGATATATAGCACAGCGCTTAGAAGTGGGCATAGTGTGGCATGCCACGTGTGGCACAGTTCAGTTAGTCACGCTTAGCATGATGCAAAGAAAGGGTCGATGAAGATCTGGAGTATGAACAACTACCATGAATACTTTTTATTTTAGTGCTTGAATCAAAAAATAATGCTATCATATACTCAATTACAGGGTATGACATCTGCACAATAATTGCAAATTGTAATCATATGTCATATGGGATGCGTCAGCGTAAAATGAGAAATTTCCACATGAAGGGAAACTTAATTAATGAATTAATGTGAGAGTCGCCCCATTAACGGGAAAATTGTCGATGAAAATTGTTGTGAAAAATGGAGTTGCGTCCATTAAGCAGCATTTCATGCGGTCGACGTAAAGATTAAATTGATTTTTACTTCGATTCTTAATGCAGTTGATGTTAACGAACTCAATAATTCAATATTGGCTTAAACGGACTTTAACTGGTCTTTATTTTTAGTGCAACAACCTAACCAATATGACAGGCTAAAAAGCTGAATAAGTATTTTAAGGGCAGAAAATTACAATTAAGCACTTAGAAAGATATAAATTCGACTCGAAAGTGTACAATATCATTGCATGACTGACGTTATTAATTATAATTTGAAATTCTATAAATTTACAACAAATTGCGAGACAACAACATGAATAACACAAAAGCAGCCGTCAACTGTTATGCCTTTGCCAAGTTTGAAGCTTCTGGTTACCAACGACACTCCTCCTCAACACGACTTCCACTTTCATACTCAAAGTGTATTCTCACAACTCTATTGAAAATGTTATTTTTGGGTGCATAAAACTAAATTCAAAACATACACTGAGCACATTCATTCGTTTATGCGTCAGAAGCTATAATACAGTTGAGAGTTTAGTTAAATCTTATCTTAAAATTATATTTTTTAAAAAGTTTATCATGGTGAAATTTTAACACGACTAAAACTATCGCAATTTTATTTATAAAAATGTTAAGTATGCATTTTTTTTATACACTTTGAACTATAATCATTTTACAGGATATTTGAGCTCCCAATTATCAAAATTGTGCGAATATTATTGAAATATTCAAAGCTTCCAATTCACGACCTTGTTTCCATCAATTCGCGTTTTGTTCACGCATAAACGTAATACAAACTATTGTATCACTTTTAAAGTGAAGAGTTTCGTTATGGCGCGTTGCAGCTACACATACACCAACATATACACACATAACGAATTCCAACTACACTCTTTACATATTGCATGATTCAGTCGACGGCTGACAGAGCAAGTTGAATGAGTAAGGATAACATTGTTGTCGTTGGTTGTTGCAGCTCTAGTTTTAGTTGTTGTTGTTGTTGTTGCTGCTGCAGTAGCAAGTTGCAAGTTGGCAAGGCATTGGGCAATAGGAGTAATAACATTTTGCGTGCTGGCATGCAATTTGCTTTTAGTTTTCATCTATTGTTTTTCCCCCACATTTCGTTATTGCTGTTTTCTCCATTAGATATTTATGAAAAACAAGAAAATATTTACTGACAAAAACAGTTGGCGTTTCGCTTAGTGCGGCGACAATAACACTAACAGAATTTATCTATACCCTGCAAATGCAAGTGATAAGGTTGAATAAGTTAAAGCGTTTTCACATTTCAAATACAATTTATCTAAGAGATATTACTAATTTGGGCATTAATTTCTCTACATTTTAGTTAGTTATGAAGAAAGGCAACTTGATTAAATTTCCTTCTTTTTTTTACTCAACTGATATGCCTTAACTTTGCAACTGTAGCGCACACGCAGTCAGACACGCAAAATAATGGAAATGAAATTTGAAATTATAAATTGCATTACATTGTTATGACTGTATAATATGCTGACAAGTTGGGGCCGCACCTCGAAAAAGAAAAACAGAAATGCGTCAAGTGAAAGTCTATCCAACAGTTATCATTGTTGCCTGTATTTGTATTTATATCTATAGTATCTATCTTTCACTTGGCATAGTTTTAGACTACATTTTTTAGTTATGGCTTGATTAATTTGATGGGAGGGTGTTTATGACCAGACCAAAAAATGCTTTTTATACACATAGATCAGCGGTGGGCACGCAGTGGCTCCGGGAGCAGCGACTGCTCCCAACTATTTTTCTGCCTACAGTTGTTATTGTTGTGCTCGCGAATTCAGATTTCGTGCCCACCGCTGATATAGATACTTAATCTAAACTGTATGCTTAACTATATACATAATCTGTAAACATACATATACAACACTATACAGTAGTTTTAAGGATTAGATAGTTTTGAATGCTTGGGTTATTATGATATTTGGCTTACCTCCGACACTGGAACCATTCTGCTGTGAGTAGAGATTCTGTTGGGCCGTTTGCGGCTGTGGTGGATACAATTGTGGGCCTTGCGGTGGCGGCGGACCGGCACGTGCGGCACCTGGTGGCACCGCCAAAACGGGGGCGGGGCTAACCAGACGCATGGGCGTACCGGTGCGTGGTCCCATCACAAGCGAACCGCTCTGATCGAAGAAGGCCGGTATGACCTTTTTGTTTTGGTTTCGGTTTTGATTTTATACACAGATTTTTGTTTTATACAGGGTTAGCATTTGATATTTGTTCGTTTTTGTTTTTGTGGTTATGAAGCATTTTGTTTTTTTGTTTTTATTTTAATTTTTTACGTGGATATAGAAAAAGAAGAGAGAAAAAATACAACGTTTTAGGTCAAGTTGTAGGTTAACTATACAATAATTAAAAATCAACGTTAAATGCGAAATATATGTGTACAACAATTTACACTGGATCTTTATACACATCGAAGCTCTTTTACAGCCCCCCATTTTCCCCCCAAATATCTACAACTGCCTTTGGCAACTTTTCGATATCAATTGCTTACCTGATACGGTTGATTCTCGGCGCCCTGCTGCGAGGGCGTGAGGGGGCGACGCGGTTGTGTGCCCTGCTGTGGTATCAGATTGCCCGGGTACATGCCCCAGGGCGCAACGCCGTAATATTGGGGCATTTGAGCGGCAGCAATCATGCTCAGATACGGTGTCGCCTCCTGTCCCGGATTGATAACATACGGTGCCGCCTGCTGTGCCGCATATGCCGCATTCTGTTGCGCCTGTTGTGCGGCCAAAAACTGTTGCGATGCGGCCGCCATTTGCATCTGTTGTTGCTGTTGTTGCTGCTGCTGCTGCTGTTGCTGCGATGCCTGCATTGTGCCATTGGGTGCACCTGGTGCAGCACCGGCCGCAGCCGCTGCACTCGCCGCCGATGTGGCTGCAGCGGCCGCAGCCGCTAAGCCCGGATTCTGTGACCGAAATAGTTGCTGCAAACACAGATAAAAGACATTAATTATAGACATTAATAATAGTAAGGACCAAGGAACTGTTAATGCTGCAAGTACTGTTGATTGTATAACAAACATAAAAATATGTATTTTGTTGGTAGACTGTTACTTAAAATTATTTATTGATATCCTTTCGATCGGTATATAATGTCGATCCTTGATCGGACAGAAACATGTAGAAACAAAGAACTCCAATCGACCTGAATATATTGCTAGACTGATAGTCTTCATTGCATTCATCGCCCATTAAAAACATCGAATTAAAGAAGTCGCCCAATGCTTACGCAATCATTTCGATTCATTAATGTGAGTAACAAAACTTGCTTTATAAAAATAAATTTGGAAAATTGATAAAACTTTTATTCCTCTAAATATGCTTAAAACTTAAAAATTATTTCCTCACACACTTTATCCCATATCTAACACATTTTACGCTGCGCCACAACCAATTTGTCTTGTTTGCAGAGAAAATCTGCGACATAATAAGGCGCAACATCCATAAATATAAGTAGATGCTTACTTATGTATATCTTTCAACGGCAGCAGGCTCTATAATAACTGCACTACACTGTTGAGAGAGCTCGTGTTATTCCAGCATTGATTCAAAGAGACAGTCAGGACACATGGAGAAACATGATCAAGTGTTTTCAATTGGAAAATTAAATCAAATCCAATCAAATCAGCTTGTGATATCCAAACACACACACACACAGACACACAAGTGCAGATATAAGATACAAGATACAAGATACCTCTTGTATGACGAGCATGCAGAAAAGCAGGCAAATAAAAAAGCAACATGGCAACGCATGAGTGAATGCTATTCGTATGCCCATCTTCTTCGTCTCTCGGCGTTGTCTGTTGCAGCGTTGTCATATCATTGCCAGGTGTAACGTCAGCAACAACAACAATGTGTGAGTGTTTTATTTTATTTATTTACATATTTTTTATTTTGTAATATGCTTTAAGAGCAGAGATAATCAATTTAAATTGGCGCAGAGTTGCAACTAATAAATGGCCACTTAACAAGTCGGCATCCCCAAGTGCCGCGACTGCATTTCAGCTCGATAATGAAAGCACTCATGCTTTTCATATGGACATTCAAGTACTATAAAGCACTTAAAAGTGCCTTATCAAGTGTGCAGACAGCACTTCGATTTGAATACATAAAGTAAGACTTCAGTTTATTCCAACAATTGACAGAGTGCACGAAAAAACTAGTGTTGACTTGAACAAAAACACGAGGAAAATCATTAGTTTTTATTAATTCATAAGCCCAATTTCTCACCATCGGACTCAGGAATTCTTAATTGCCATTAGATTGTCGAACATAACCTCAAGAAAACGCCAATTTTAGCGTTTCCCCGCGGTATTCTGTCAATTGTTTACACGCGAATTGAATTGAAACAAAAGCGAAGCCGCCAAAGAGCAAATGATACGAAAAATGTTGGACAAGTTAACAGGAGGAAAAGGGAAATGAGAAGCAAAAATATAAAAAAGAAATCAATGTGAATTATTGATGAATGGCGCAGAGGCATTTCAAATAAAAGTATAAAAACTGAAGCGAACCAACACGAAACGAAACGTGGCAAAAGATTGCAAAAATAAAATAATAATAACACACACAGGCAAACACACACGCGCACAACATCTACAGTTACAGCAGTAACATTTACAGTTACAGGGAACATGGAAAACTTGGCACGCAGCAATAAAAGCAAATATCATGCTGCATACTTTGAGGCGCGTGACGCGTGAAATTCTCTCTCCTCTTTTGACTTCTTTCTTGTACTCCCCTCCCCACCACGGTCACTGCAATTTACCTTTGTTTTCGCACTGAACTCACAGGGCATAAAATAATAATCAGAAACCAAATAAGCGCTGAAATCTGAGCCGGGCTTCTCTTTATTTCCCTGGTTGTCCTGCCACGGTTGCCACCTTCATCCTTCGCATTATTAAAAGCGAAATTGAAAACAGAAAGAAAGCGAAAGCCGTGTGAAATATTATGTAATTTCATGCCGCATAAAAGTATGCAATGCTTTTGATTTACTTGACAGTGTGACCAGCTCAGGCGTATCATTGATGATTATCCGACTCGTGTCTTCAGTTCATTCCCATCCACAACTAATGGTACTATAATTTTATGCTCACTCTCACAAGTGATTTATGCAAATGGCCGTCGAGTGCGTTATTTACGATGCCCGAACATCTCGCATGCTGCTGAAACGCATCACATTTCGAAGCATTGAGCATTATGTGAATGAGGTCTGTCTATATAGTATGCCAAATCACATATGTATTGAATTATTCAGCTTGAATCAGGTTTTTGGGGCATCTCCGGTGACAAGTTGAAGGCCACTCAGCGCACTCAAACAACTTTAATTTCTTCAGCCCTCTCTAATATCAACAAGTTTTAGTTTTTTTTCCATTCGTGTGGCTTCTTTTGCATGTCGTAATTTGCTAGTTCTCTACCTCCCTCCCTCCCCTTTTGGTACTTGCCCCTGGTTTGGACATTTTTATTTCATTTCATTTGCGCATTACATTACATTTACCCAGTTTGCCCAGTTTTGCGACTTAATAAGCTCCCAGGTGTACAATTTTCAGTGCTCGACTCGACTCGTAATGGAAATTATAGCTGATGTCATACACAGGGGAAAGCCAACTCACGCCCACACGCCCACCAAGTTTCTGTTTGGTGAAAGTGACCCCACTTTTCTTTTACCCTCCTCCTGTCCTGTGTGTTTACGGCTAGCAGCAGGCAACCCTTAACATTTTCTACCCTTGTCGCTTTGCTCTTACTTGTTGCAACTGGGTCGCATAACAAAACAAAACAAAGCTAAGTAAAACAACAGGAACGCAAAAAAAAAAAAATTGTGAAACTTCAAGTCTCTTAATGTTGTTTTGCTGCTTTTAGTTGAGTGGATTAGTTGCTGTGTTGCAGGTGGGGCAGCTAGTTGATTTATAATTACGGTGCCAACGAGACCAACTCCAACTACAACTCCAACTTCAACTCTGTATTCAGTATCTGAATCCGTATCCGTCTTTATTTCCAGTTTCAAGTGTTGCGACGCACATCTACAAAAATGTATTCGACTTTGATTGCTTTGCCTTTTTGCCTAATTGGCACAATTTTATATCGATTGAAGTATCCATTGATACTGTCAATTTTACTGAGCGCATCGAATTCTTAATTGAAATCACTTAGTAAGCTGCGTGTATGTGAACCTGTCTCTAATGCTCTTTTGTGAAAAGTGGAGGCTTGAAAATAATTATAAAGAATCGTTTTAAAATAATTAATTTATGGACAGCTTAATTTAATAAGAAGCTTAAAATGCGCTTTTCGTTGCTACTTTCCTTGAAGATTCTCGTTTGCTGCTTCTCGCTTACAGCTTCTCTCTATTTTCCATTTCTACGACACTTTCTCTCGCGACTTTTTTCAGTTTTTCACTGACAATTTCTCACCTTCAGCTTCTCGGTTTTTGCCTCTTTCTCTCTTTAGGATATTCTCTACTTTATTGCAAATTAAAAGCATTCCCCATCTCTATTTCTTTTTGCTACCTAGCAACTGTATTGAAGTTGCAAGCAACTCTGTTACCTTGAAAGTAAAGTTCATCTAGATGAGAAAATGGTGTGTGGAAAATTATTTGGTCGTGGTATCAATTGGAGTGCCTTAAATTTATGAGCTATGTGCAGTTTAATAGAAAAAGGGAACTGTAAAGCATGACTTTGTCAGCAAGGTTGTAAAAAAGTTTTGCAACTAACAGTGGCGCCACAAGTAATGAAATATGATGTGAGTGAGTGACAAAAGTTGTGGCGTAAATAAAAACTACAAATATGAGTTAAATCCATGCCACGTATCGCTCGCATTTTCACTTCCTCTCTCTCTCTCTCTCTCTCTTTTGCCCTCTTGTGAGTTATGGGGATCGCTGTTCTCTTCTTGCCACACGTCCGACCTCAAATTGCGAGTAACGAGCAAAATTAAAAAGCAATATACAAACAGTAATCACGCACATAGAGGCCCAAGGAAATGAAAGCAAACCAGAGGAAAGTGAAGCCCAAACTCAAATTAAAGAAAGCGCTGACCAAACTTCTTGGCCATGTGTCTGCGTGTGTTTATTTGCTTGGTTGTATGGGTGTGGTCTGCGCCTAAAAGTAGGCATCGAAAAAGCACACGCGTGTGGTCATTAAGTAATTCGCTTTAATAGTCACCCAACAGCAACGAATGTCGAGTAGCGAGTGGTGAATGGTAAATGGAGGTGGTTCATTGGTTTATTCTCCTCTTTGTTGGTATTTCAGTTGCTGCCCCGGCGCGCCTAATGAGCCACGCAATGCGGCACGAAAAGTGCGCCTAATGTTTGTTGTTTGTGGCATTAATTTTGTTTACAAGTCGTTTGTGCACCACTTTCCCTTGTTTAGCCGAACCCGCCTACCCCTCTCTCCCCTCCGGCTGTCTCATTAACGGGGTTTCCACGAGTGTCCTCCACATTCAATTTGGTTTGCGCCGCCTTAGCGTCAACTACAAATATTTGTGCTGCACTCTCGCTTTTTTTTTTTAGCGAATTGATAGATAGACAGCGGACGAATATTCTGATGAATTGTTGCCAGGACGAAGAAGTAGGAGAGAGAAGAAGAGGTGGTAAGGTGGGTGCTCTTGGTGAGTGGACACAACTAAGCGTACTTAATTGATTGCCTTTCAGCTCGCAGTGAAGCTAGCTGACTGAGTAATTGATATTTAATTAAAGCGCAGTTGAAGTAGTTGCCAAGTCACTGGCGAGTGTCCACTTCAAAACTGGCTAAGTGCTGCGAAGTGCAGGAATTGGAGCAGCAACGGAAGCAGGACATAATGACAGGCTTAGCTACTGTTTGTTGATTGAATGAGTTGTTGCTAATGCACGGCTGGAAATTGTCATCACAGAGCATCTACAACCACGCAACTGCCTGGCTCATGAAATCAAGTCAAATTCTGGAACACATCGTAATATATTTAAAATATTCATTAAAACAAGACTTAGTTCATATTCTATCGAACCGACCAATCTCTAAGATTTTGATATGAACTACGTTAGTCGAGTTTCTACAAGGTTGAGTAACTAAATAGTTTAATTTGCTGCAAGTAAGAACATAATACAATAAGTTTACAGTTGCTATAACTAGCAACGTTGCCGCATTATTTAAACACTTGCAAATTTAATGATCGGTGTGATGCATTCTGTAATTGATTTTGTTGTTGCAACAGTTTCAGTGGGCACTCAGTTGGTTGAGAACCCACTTCCGACATTCGAGTCAACCAACAACGACTTCCCTTAAGTTGAGTTCCTACTTATATTATTAATGATATTACGCAATTTCCTTCATTCGTTTGTTGACATATTTAATGAGTGCACTGGACAGTGGGAGAAAGAGAGAGGGAGGGAAGAGGAGGCAGGGGAATCTTGGAGAGCGTTAAGTAAATGTAACCTTAATTTTTCTCAGTGTGTGTGGTTAAGACGCTTTTGATATATGGACTACAGTAATCGAAATCGAAATGGGAACGGAAATGGGAGTTAAAAAGGAAGGCAGACAGACACTCAAAGACAGAGACACAAGGGGAAAGAGATAGAGCATGGGATGCCAAGGAAATAAAGAGTGAAAACCGGAATCACCGCGACCACCGCATCATTTACATGAACAGGACATTTACGTAAAATATGGCCCAAGCTGTGCAAGCTGAGTGCGATAAGCGCGGGTTCAAAGGACGCTGCAAATTACCCCAAAAAAGCTGTCCTCTCCACTTTGCCACTGCCTCACAAGAGAACTTCTCTTGCCCCTCAAGCAAATGGTTCCCAAAAGAAAGGAACCATCCAGCCTGCCATCCAGCCAGACTCTGCACTGGCTGAGCTCGAGAGGAATGGAGATGGGGCGGCGCATAAAAAACCTTCAAAATGAAGCCATAAATGCGCAATCACGAAATTACAAAGTAGCAGGCGATATCAGATGTAGGCCGGGGTACCGCTGTGGAGGCGTAGAGGCGTGGCTTGGCTTTGAAAGTGTTTATTTATGCAGTTTTTCACAAGCATTGCGAGCCAAAAAGCAGTCAAGTTTAATTGCCTTGCAAATTGGCCAGAAGGACGAGTTTGGCCCACACGATTTTGACTCCTCGCTAAAGCCCCTCACTGCCTTCTCTTCCCACTACTCTTCCGCTAAAGTGACTGTTTTTGAATTTCATAACAAATTGCCGCAAATTGAGGCTTTTGGGCATTGTCTTCCCACAGATTCCGGCAAAAGTTGTAACTGTGCGCGTTTGCCATTAAACCGCCGCCCATTAAAACTATTTGCCATAACAAACAAGTGGTAACGCCGGAAACTGAGTGTGCAGGGAAGAAAGCAGCAAAAAAAAAGTGTTGTCCCAAAAGTTTTTGGTGAAAGATTTTTGTGTGTGACTAAAAACTTTCAATTGTCTGCCAAATTTTCTGGACAAACTATTTGATCAACTATTAGAAAGTCAATTAGTTTCTGTACAATTCCTTTATTCTTTCAATCCATCTCTTTTATTGAAGCATGTGTATTTTTTAACATATTTTTCGTCAGGCCCGCAGATTGGATGCAACTGATTGCATTCATTTTGACCTGATGCAAGGCGAAATACAATTTAAGGTAAGGCCACACCTGCAATGGTGTCTAGAGCTACCAACTAATCACGTAATTGGGGTTTGCTCATTTCTTTAAACTCGATTCCGCAAAACTGTCAAACGGTGTCAATCTGTTTTGGTTTTGATGTGGTTTATCTTCTTGAAAGCTTTAAATACTGCGCTGATAATATTTCTTTGAAAATATTTCTTTGAACTTACACAGTTCCATAGTAAACTCTAGTGCTCTTCAATATTTGAAATATAATTATTCTATCAACAAAAATAATTTCTTAATGTTTTTTTATTTTTATAATTTAAATATAATAAATCAATTAAATTGAAACTGAGCTGTAGTTTAACTTTTACAATGTGAACTAGGACAGGTTGACCACAAAATGATCACAAGCCACCGCAGTCATTAACTTTACTTTCCCCCATTTGCAGACCACTTTAAAAAGCCACACACAACATGTACACACGCACACATGCACTCGCAAATGGGCATACTTATGTACATGGTCATACACGAGAGCTCGTATGTGGCTTAATTTCATTTAGAACTTTTATTTCGCCATTTTTTCTGTTTAGTTATTTCATTCCGCTACTAAATGGCGCAGACGCGACGCGACGCGTCGCATAGACAAAACGCCTACAAATGGCACGCGAGTTGCAGTCACAGTTGCCACTTCTATATGCCACTTATTATGTACTAGACACACACACGCACACACACACACACGCCATCTGGAGAGCCATACATTAAAAATGTATGTAAGGCGAGCAGAATTTGTTGCCTACATTTGTGGGCGGCATACGCAGTCATACACGCTAGCACACAACACACACATACATATATGCTATATAGTGGGTGGGGAGCGCTGACAAGTAAAGGAAACGTGTGTCGACTACGCCTGTCGTCCGTCGTCCGTCGTCTGTCGGCTGCCACCTATCGCCTGTTGTACTTGTTCTTGTTGCCTTTTGTTTGTCGTCTGAAAATCAGGTTATCGATTTTTGCTACTTTGCGCATTTGCTGCTGTTTGTTTTGCACTACACAAACAACATGCCACGTGGAAGCAGCAAGGAGCAGAAATAAAAAATATGTATGTATATTGTATGGCAGGCAGCGACATGTCCTTGCCAGAAGGACCTTCTTAAAGCCGATGACTATCTCAGTTGAAACTTTCTCGCAGGCTGTCCTCATCATGCTCATCCTTGTTGCATGCAAATATTGTAGATGCGGCCAGTGGCCACTTGTCGAAGACTTGTCTCTAAGCATGCCATGCTTTTGTACTTATTTAATTTTGCGTATCGTAACTAATTTATTGCCAATTAGAGTACTTGCCAATTGATAATTATTAATTGCAGCCAATATCAAAAAGGTTAATTAAGCCCAGTAATTGTACTTGGCTTGCTCGACACGTAACAACAATTAAGAGTAGCAACAATGGCAAATCGAAAGCTAATGAAATATATCAAACCAATCGAAATCAGCTGTCAGCACGAATGTGACTTAAATGTAAGAGGGTAAAGTCAATTGTAAAGCAAATTCATGTAATTGCAGAATGAACAACTCAAGTTGATAACGTGAAGAAACATATTCTTGACGGAAATTCGATATTATGTTAACTTCAATTGCTATCTAAATAAATTTTTGAAATACAATACTGTTGCTAATTTCAATCAATAATTAATAATTTTATCAATCGAAATATCAATATCTATTTTAATTTAATATATTTTATACTCTCTCAAAACCAGAGCTTGCAAATAACAGTCGACCGTTTTTTGTTGTTCAAAAATAACTGTTATTTACTGACTCTTTACTTAAGTGTCATAAATGAACCGTTCACACAGTTTTTGAACAAATCGGTCATTTTCAAACCACAATCAATTTTTAAAAAGTAAAGGGCTCGGGTTGTAAACTGTCAATTTAAAATTGAGCGAATTAAATAAAAGTACCGTATGCGGCGTAAAACTTGCAGGATCGCACTCAACAAATTTAAAACGGCATTTAAATGCAAAACATGCTGAATTAGTGGAAGAAGTTGAGAGCAACGATTACATTGAAGTAGAACCCATGAAGCTTAACACAGAATAAATAATTATAATATATGTATGTGAATTTATTATGTTTACAGGGCGTAAATAGGGTATTCATACTATTCTTGGGGGCAAGATGCCACTAATTATGGTATACTTTTCAAAATTTTAAGAAGTATAACATAAAATAACGTGGAACATAAGAAAAAAATGAATGACGTTTGAACTGAGCTTTTCATTTTTTGTTCACTAGTGACTCTCATATTTTGAGTACTCAATCGGTTTTTCTCAATAATTTGTTATTCAACCGAAAAGAAAAAAGAAAAACTGAATTGATCTGCTCAGACAAAGAGCAAGCATATGCTCAAAACATATCTTTCATTCACCTTATTGAATTTATTTTATTAACTGTTGCCAAGTCTCAACTCAAAATTGTATCTATTACTTCAAGCACTTTAAAGAAATGGCCTAAACTAAAGGTGTCCCTAAGTATCTGCTCGGAATTGTTTTATATTTTTGTTGCTTGGCTCTCTGTTTGCTGTCCAATTAATGTCCCTCATTTCCTACAAAGCGCAATCAAATCAAACAAATTGTTGACTAAATTCCAGTGAAATAAATAAATAAAAATGTGCCCAGGCCCCATTAAATCAAATACACGCACAATTTGCCCGCTCCGAAAACCAAACTTCAAGTTCCCATTCTCTCTCTCTCTCTCTTTCTCTTCTAGTCCTCCGTCTATCTCTTTTGCGCTGCTTAAGAGCTAAACACATAAAATTAGAATAACTAAACGCAGGACACAAGTGGAGGGAATGGTATATGAGTGTGTGAGATCTGAAGTGGGGGCAACACCCGCTAAATAGTCTCGCATACTCATAAAAAATACATTCTATAAATATATGTAGAGAACAAATGAAAAGACAGGGAGGGCGCATTTATATAAAAGTCGCCCTGGTGCTAAATAAATAAATTGTTAAAATATGCAACAACAACAAGAACAATATGAGAAAGTAGCACAACAACAACCTACAATTGAGTGTGTATAGAAATTCGCCATAAATCACATTTTTAGCAGGCAAAAAGTTTCGCGTGACAAAAATCAACTAATGTGGTTAATAAAAAGGAAAAAAAACCCCCTCTCTACTTCTTCTCTGCTGCACTAACCTTACAATTTCCTTGCCTCCCTCCATAAACAACAAAAAACAGTAGCCGAAAACCTGCAAAATGCGAATAGGTGGAGGAGAGAGGGGAAAGTGAAGGGGAGGCGTGTTGCAAGTTTATGAAAAGTTAAACTGAACTTAAGCAACAAACGAGCCAACGTAATAGCAAAGGAAACACCACGAGTATTGGCTAGGTTGTGTAGGTGTGTGTGCTAGGTGTGTGTGTGTGTTTGTGTATAAGTGTTTGTGTGGTGTTGATGTAAATCACTTTCAGCGCTTGCCGCACAACTTTTACCCGCTGCGGGTAGCTTGAAATTTATGCAAATGTGTGTGTTGTTGTTGTTGCTGTTCTCATTGTTAGGTTGCCTAGCTGTTTATTGTTGTTGTAGTTGTTGTTATATTTTTTTTTTTGTTTGGCACCACCACACAGCGCCACCTGGCGTTGGCAATTGTCGTTGACATTTTCACCTGCTTTTGGCTGCTCTTTCACACTTTCTTTCAAGCAACTTTTCGAGCCGGTTAAATTGTTTTTAATATTTCTTTGCCACACCCCCATTTTGTTTAACTTTTGTACACAAAACACCTCGACCTGCACCTTTTACTTCTTCCTCCTTCCTTAAAAGCTCTCAGCTGAAATCAGCTTGCCCCAAAGCCATTTGATGGGCACGATTCTGTTTAGTGTTTAGTGCAACTTTGCTTATTTTGTTGTTGTTGATTTATTCAGCAACGTTTGATAAGTTTCTGACATTTATGAGCTAGAGATTCATGCGGGGTTAGGGCCGTATTTGAACGGTAACTACCGGCTGGGCAAGTTAGTGAAAGGTTTCCCACAGATAACGTGACAGTTAATCAATAAATATTGAAACGCATTCTATTTGGTTTTTTATGATTGCCAGCTGACAGCAGAAAGGAAAAAATGAGCGGGTGGACAATGGTAGTCATGTTTGTATAGATAGATAGATAGTTCAGTAAGTTGTGGTGTTGCATTTGAGGTTTTATCGAGATTGTCGTGATTGTCGTGAAGGTCGACTAGGGTTGCGATTGATTGCGGTGTGTGCGGTATATGCACGCAAATCAATTAGGAAATAATTCATTTGCTGAGCGTTATTCCAAAAGGTGTCAGGGAGGAGTGTTATGCAGGGGAATATAAAGAAAACTCGACTATGACATAACGAAATGACAATGCCAACTAAAAGTGGAGTTCATTAAAATACTTCATTCAATATTCTTGTGTAAACAAATTTGTGTTGTATTTTTCGATATTCAAGTGTTTCAAAAATACTTAAAAATAGATTTTATCGATAGTTGTACTCTAAATTTAGAAAAACATCAATTGCAATCGATAATTTGTAGGATCTGTATTACATATTTGTATTAATTTTATTCTAGCCATTTCTGTTCAGCTTGAAATAGAACTATAGCCCTCATATATATTTTGGGTATATTCCATAACTTATCACCGAATTTGTGGTCTCACATAATGTTAGAGGCAACTGTCCGTTACCATGCTATATACCATGTACCCATGTTTCTGCCCACATTGTAATCTGGCGGACAGTTGTTGAAATTGTGGTCGAGTGAATGTCATAAACTTTGATTTCCTGCAGTGCACGGGAAAAGGAAGGACGCGAATGGCGAAAATGGCGGCCAGGCCACAACAACAGTTATAGTTATAACAGTTAAACCGGTTATAGCTGCAATTTTTATGTCTGGATAACACGCACAGAATGAGAAATGTACAGAGGGAGGAGAAAACTACTGTCTAAATCGACTGCGACTACTATTTAATTTATAAATGCCCACGCGAAGCACACACACAAAATGGGGGAGGGGAAAGAGAAGGAAGTAGAACACTAAAACAAATCTATTTTTTATGGCCTGGACTCGTTGGTCTCGGGTTAAAGCTGGAAAAATGTTGCTGCTAAATGTGAAATGGAAAATGGAAAATGCAACAGCAACATCAACAAAATGGGCGGCATAAAAATATCTTTTAAATGCCTGACCCTGGCATATGATGGAATTTTCATGTTATTCGAATAGTTGCCCTGATCCCCGACGCTTGTTGGCCTTTCCATCCTCTCATCAGGCATGTAGTAAGTCGATTTTTTTCACAAATAGATTTTTTATGGATTTTCTGTGCGGTTTTACAGCACAGAAGCTGCAAAGCTTGTTACATTTTTAATTTATCAACAATATGCAAACGATGCTGTAGTTTTTACCCCAACGGCAATTTTCCCCGTCTCTGTTAGCTTCTCTCTGTTTCTCTCTCGTTCTCTTGTTGTGGTTATGCAAACGAATTACCAACAGTACTTACAACACTTTCAGTTATTGTTTTTTATATTGGGTCGTGCGTAAACTTACCTAGAAAGAGAAAGAAATTAAAAAAAAAATGGGTTAGTATTACAATTTAAATTATTATACAATAAAGCAAAACAAGAATATAAAAATCAAAGATACTCAATTGTAATTTTATATTTAAAACAGAACAGAAATAACTGAATAAAGTTTCTCCATATCCTGCAATTTTGATAAATAAATAACAACTTAACTTCATTTGAATTTATGAGAAATTTTTCAGGCATAACTTTGTGAGCAAGGGCGGAGCAAGCAACAAATTGCCACAACAATTTGGCCACAGAGTCAACACATTTTGGTGACAAGAGTCAATGCAAGTCTTTGACTACAACTACTGTGAAAATTGTTGCTGACAACAGACAAAAAGTTTGTGCAACAAACATGTCACAAAATAAAACTAAGCAAACAGCAAGTGGAAGTAGCAAACGAAGAAGACAACATAACCACGATGTGTGTGTGTGTAACTAGACAATCATCACCACGCACAATTTTAACAATGATTGCAAAGCGAAAAATTGCGCATACGCCGCGTGAGTCGTTTAGAAATTAACTTTAATTAACGTTCATTCAAGTAGTTCGAGCAGTTTGCCATGTTTACTTTTATTTAATATTTAATAATAATTTCATGTTGCTATTGTTATTGTTGTTGATGCGTTTGGGCAACGAGTCAACGGACCATTGAAAAGCAACTGCCATAAAATTGTTGCCAACTTTCATTTGAAAGTAGGAAATTTATGTGTTGCTATTGTTGTAATATTTATAATTATTAATCGCATAATTTTTGCTATGCAATTTGATTTGTTGCACAGCTGTATGCGGCAACCTTCCCATCACTCTCCTCTAGCCCACTATTGCCTACCACAGCAGACAATTATATTACAGGGTGACCAGAAAAAACGGAGACAAACATTTTTAACTATTATTTTACTAAGTGAGGGAATTTAAGCAAAGAAAAAATTAGTATCGATAAAGTGGATCACTAGTAGTAAGATTCTCAGCCGGTTTTGAAATGGCCTCCACCAACTGCGATGCACAGGCCCAAACGTGATTTAAGATTTTTGGCCATGGGCCGCAGGTCCTCGGGAGACATTCGGTCCCATTCCAAGAGCAGCGATTGCTTCAGCGCCTCCAAACTTTTGTGAGGCTTAGCACAGGTCCTGGCCTCCAATATCGACCACACGCTGTAGTCCATCGGGTTAAGATCCGGCGAGTAGGGTGGCCATTCAGCAGACAAGATAAAGTCCGGAAAATGGGGTTTGCACCAGTCTTGCGTCATTTTCGCCTTGTGAGCCGGCCGGAGTCCTGTTTAAAAGTCCAGTCCGCATCGCCGAAGTGCTGTTGGGCCCAAGGAATTACCACGGCGTCGAAAATGTCACGGCAGTACACTCCTTGATTTCTTTTAACCCCTTGATCCACGAAAACCAGGGGTGTCTTGCCGCTGGCGCAAATGCCTCCCCAGATCATAACGGACTTCAGATTTTGGCGATGTTTGACAATGGCCGACGTACTTGGAGCCTCTCCGGACCAGATCCTGTAATTTTGATGGTTGTGGGCCTGCTCGACGTTGAACAGCTTCTCATCTGTGAAAAGGAAGCGCTCCCATCGCCGACCTGCGGCCCATGGCCAAAAATTTTAAATCACGTTTGGGCCTGTGCATCGCAGCTGGTGGAGGCCATTTCAAAACCGGCTGAGAATCTTACTACTAGGGATCCAATTTGTCGATGCTAATTTTTACTTTGCTTAATTTCCCTCGTTTGGTAAAATTATAGTTAAAAATGTTTGTCTCCGTTTTTTCTGGTCACCCTGTATGTAGCATATGGTTTAGACGAGGGGACCAAATGCAAATCAGCACTTACACACACACACACACACACACAACTCACAGTTGGGCAGACAGATAAAGCCCTAGGCTTATGTAGGTTGGCCGCAGCGTAATCAAAACTTATGCCTCTGGTCGGCTCGTTCAATTTTAATGGCCCACAAAATATATTGCCTGCAACACAGACTCTCTGCATCACTATCTAACCTATCTCTATATGCCTCTCTATCTACTAATCGTCTCTCTCTTTCTCTCGCCTTTTGCAGTCTTGTCACTTTTGTGTTGATAATAGTGTTAATTATGCGCCTGTCAATATGCCAAACCTTGCTGCCTGAAATATGTTTTGCATTTAGCCAAGAGTAACAACAACAGAAGCAGAAGTAGGCTTAGAGGATCAGGATGCTGATGGACCAAAAGGACTGCAAGGTTTCAGGCATACTCGTAGGCAATTGGGGACATTCCGACAGCTGCACTCTAATTGAAGTTTGCATTTGTGCATTTTGTGTCAAAACATTTGGGCAAATCAAAAGAGCTGCATATATCGGACCTCCACTTCAGTTCTCTTCCCATTTAGCTGCTGTAGAAGCTGCAAGTTTTTGCAGCTGTTTAACTGTAGGGCACAATACCGTATCAAGCTCAACTCAGCTCAACGGTAAGGCAAATAAACATTGTATGTTGTTTAGACTCAGTATTCGGCATCAGTTTTTAATCAAGCTTTAAATAATCGATAAAACGAATAGAAATGGAAGCAAACTTAAATTGAGCACTTGGGCCAGAAGAGAGAATCGTTAGTTATGAATAATCAATATATATTCTGTTATATAATTCAGATAATTTAACATACAAATTTACTTAGAACCTTATTATAAATATTTAGCTAAGTTGATATCAACTTGTTAACAATTCCCTTGAGGTTGCAAGTATTTTTACATATTAAAAGAAAATAATTTGAATACATTGATTGGAGAATTGTTATAATGGATTTGCTCAGTCATGATAATTTATCTGCCTTTATAATTAAAATATAATATTATTTACTTTCAGAAAATGGAGGGGAAGCTGGTGTCAAGGCATGACAGAAAAGTTATTTAATGTCCCACTCTATTTGTTTTGGCTGTCCACAGCAATCAGTTGCCATTTTCTATTGTTGTCCTATGTAAAATAAAATTTAGTGCAAATATAATTATATAGTTTGTGTGTACTTTTACAAAACTGAAAAATAAATATAAAATTTGTCGAGCTTTGGCATTTGGCAGCTGACACATGCATCATGTGCTTACACAGACTCCTCGCCAATAAATGGAATTTACTCGTTGCCCAAACTATCAGTTATTCTCGCCAACAGTCTGGGTAAAGTTCATTAACAACAACGCAAAAGCAATTAAGGGCTTTCGACCACTTTTGCTATTCCACAAATGCAATCAAATTCATTTATGCTTATTAAATATTAAATGCAATTTTTAACTACAAATTTTACAACAAATTTTTCACCAGTGAAAATATAATTGAATTGCATTTACGAGTTAAACAAAAAAGGATTACCGCTTACATTTAATCGATAATAGGGTTGGGGGAAAAAGGGATTTGTAACGGTGTATTTTATTTGGCTATAATGCAGATGCCAAACACAATTGTTGTTGTTGTTTTTGCCGTTTACTAATTGCATATTACGGCAAACTGAGTTTACAGGTAAGATATTCATGTTTATTATTACATATTTATAAGTGAATCGAGCGAAGATTGAATGCTTAAAATATTTTTAAAATGCTTTTAATCAAGTACAAGGGATACAATGAAAGGAAGAATGTTAACAATTAGTCAACAGTTGTTAAACCTATTATATACTACATAGTAATAGAAGACTGACTGCGAGTCAATATCATTTCCTCCTACAAGTGGAACACTTTTCTATTTATTATTTACTTTGAAAAAAATAATAATTTTGCTACATTTTCACAGAGCAGTGTTTAATATTTATTCATATGTTCCATAGTCCCTCTTTAAGAAATCGTTTGCTAACTGAATCACAAGTCATTTGCTTTAATGGTGAATAATCATAAATTAAAAATACAAATATTATTGCATTTGACATCATTAACGTTTGTGGCACGCTTACACGGACATTCACACAGACACTCGAAGCCACAGCCGCACAAGCGGAGCTTTTGTCCTGACTCGCATATCCTGAGCCAGGGCTACCCTAATTTACATGCACGAGCACCAGGCAATGGCAAAATATTTATGCACAATTAAATCAAGTTAAAGGAAGGAATAAATATGCAGCATACACACAGTGTGAGCAGGACAAAAAGACTGCGAGAGAACGAGAGTAAGAGAGAGACTCGTGCACACACATTAAACAGCTGCCCATTTGGCAGCGCTGTGAGCCAAAAAAAAAAGGGAGCAGAAATGCAAATGACATTTAAACCAAAATACAAAATGAGCCAAGCTGCACATGTGATTTCCTTCCTCTTCTCCCTCTCTTCTCTCTCGCTTGCCCTCGCGCTCTCTCTCACTTCTTTTCTTCCTACTTCTTTATCCTCTCTGATTATTCCTTTAAAGATTTTATTCATTTTTTCCAATGAGCCAACGCAGTTGACCCACATTTTCATCTCTCACCCTTTCTCTCTCTGTCTGTCTGTCTCTGTCTCTCTCTCGTTCTTTTTCACTACCCCACCCTATGGTTTTTGTAAGATTTTTCGAGTTTTTCTCTTTTGTTGATTTGCGGCGAGTTTTGTTTCGCTGATTTCGTGCCGTATCCTCGTGGGCTTAATGTGCATTAAGTATGTGCTGCAAGTTGCTGCTGTTGCTGCTGTTGTTGCTGTTATTGTTGTTCGTGCTAATTAAGTGGCATTAAGTGCTGTGGGGCCTTTCTTTTAGCACTTCTCTTATTTCATGCTGGTCATTCATCCTCTCCATTCCCTTTCTCCATTTGTCGCCACTCTCTCCAGTCTCTCATTCTGGGGTAAGGACGCAAAGAATTTTTCTTACTTGTTTGCAACTTGATTTGTAAAACTTTTCTGAATTCCGTTTCATTAATTTTTTTATGTCACAGACTCGTTATTGCATTGACATTGAGATAAGTTTACAGAGGATTATTTTGTACCACTTAAACAGTTTGAAGTTAGCTTGATAGTGTTCCAAATGTTAACATTTCTTGTTAAATAAAAATTTACTTTCTTTTAAAAACAATAAGAATACTAATATTAAGAAATGTATTAAAAAATGTTTTAATAAATAAATTTAGTTTAAGAAATTTTGCGCTTTTAAAATAGCTAAATTTTATAGATAAACCTTTGGATTTAATTCTTTTTTTAAACTATAAAAGAGTGATTGACATATTTAAGAACTAAATTAGTGATACAAAACTTAAAAAATATATGCATTTACAATTATCTAAGTCTGTGAACTTTACACCGGAGTTAATGAAACCCAATTTTATTTCATATGCTCCAAAATGTGTGCTATATTTTGGTAAATGGCAACTATGCATATAGCGTTAAAAGTCTTTATTGCTGATTTATTTAACTTGGGTGCACATTTTGTTGGTTTGGCGAATAAAATGCACTGACAAATTGCGTAAATTAGTTCAAAAAATCGTTATACACACCCACATACACACAAATGTATGTACGCATAATACTGTTGGCTTCAACAGCAGCAACAAATTACCAAATGCATTTTAATTGCGATTTTTGGGGCAAATGCAACGGCTGTTGCTACATTTGCATGCCAATTGCCAGCAAATTAAAATGGCCTAACCTAAAAAGTAAATCGCATTTCATGACATAAAACACATATACCAACACATATACACAATCACACTAGCACATACACAATCAGCGCTTGGGATTTCTGCACTTTAAAGTGGAAAGAGATCTAACAAAAGCGTCAATAGGTTAACAATTGCTGGCCCTCTAACCTAACTCTTTGTGCCCCGTCTTTATTGCAATTGTTAACGTTTTAAATAAGCTAGGAAAGTACGTTAAATTTTCAGCGCGTTGCAAATCTAACGAGCAACATTGTTTGATGATGACAATCATTAGATGTGATAATGCAAATGAACGCAGCTGGAGCTACGAGCTCAGACTTTTGCCCAACTCCCACACAACATACACACCCACACACACACACACACAATCAAGTAGGGACACCGCAAGGGACATTGGAACAGCAAATGAAAGAGAGATGGAGAGATAGAAATGGTGATAGGGACAAATAGACAAAA
This sequence comes from Drosophila recens, assembly GCA_037043495.1. Lineage (NCBI taxonomy): Eukaryota > Metazoa > Arthropoda > Insecta > Diptera > Drosophilidae > Drosophila > Drosophila recens. Next base: position 28,119 of record JBAMBJ010003505.1, read on the forward strand.
CAGACGTGCTGCGTTCGTTGTTATTGTGTTGCGCCAAAAAAGGAATCGCAACAACACAAAAAAATATTTGCATGCCAATGATACATGGGCATCTAACAACAACAACAACAACAATGACAGCAAGGAAAACCAACGGACTGCTGGCTGAAATATTTTTCAAAGTGCTTGCATTGGACACCATGGCACAGTGGGGCAATATTTTGATTTATCCTTTTACAATTCCCTTTTATACAGTGAATAAATTGAAGAAAAACATTGAAAATAAGTTTAGTTGCTTTTCAAATTTTTGGCAATTTTTAGTATTCATTTAATATTTTGGCGTTTAAAATGTTGTTTAAAAATTATTTCTATTCACCAATTTGTTGTTAATCATAACGTTGAATTTCAAAATACTAAAATATTTAATATTTAAATATATACATTTGAATTTTTTATAATTTTGGCAATGTAATGAGTGCTGTCAGGACACTGTGCTAGGGTCTGGAACTACGATTTAGGAATATGCATGTTTATAATGTATGCGTCTGGCTGGCTGGGCGTGTCAGAAGTAGGCGTTGACAGCACCAACAGCACCAACAGCAGCAGCAGCAACAGCAGCAACAGCAGCAACAACAACAACAGCAACAGCATTGACGACAGCACTGATGACGTGTGGTTGTCATTAGAGCTGCTGGCGACTGTTGATGACGTTGTTGTGGCGTCGCCCTTAGAACCCTAAACCACCGTGCTGATAACCCCCAACTCAGGCCTAATATCCTTTATTGCAACCCCTTTGCTGTACTGACCGCTGTTCTTCCTGTTGTTGAGCATGGGTTGTCGCTGTTGCTGTTGTTGCTTTTGTCGTTGGTGTCATCGTCATCGTCATCATCATCATCATCAACATCAACATCATAGCACGGACCCGGCGCAGTGTGGCTCGACAAAATGGAGACCACACATCGACCGAAAATGCATACAACATGAACAATGCACAAAACAGAAAAGGGTTGTGTGGGACGTGGCGTGGTGTGGTGTTATGTGACTGGCGACAACCCTGGTCAAGCTGAGTCCGCCCTTTTATTAGGCGTCTGTGTCAAAACGACTTTAATTGAAGGTTGCAACTTTGAAATTATGCACCGGCTGTTGCATATTCTGGAAATACCACGGATTTATTTATTTTGGTACTTTTTAGAGTTGCCAGATCGCATCGATATTTACTATGGGTTCAAGGGATGTCGTGGAATTGAAACCATTTCACTTACGCGTAATTTCCTTAACACTATCTCCACTAAGTTTCAGTTTCTTATCTTTATCATTATAATTTTCAAATTTATTTCGTTTATGTTCATTTATTTAAACTTTCACAGTTCCCTTTATTCCTTATCTATCGATTTCCCATCTACATAATATTTTAGTCCATTCGAAACTCCCTTATTCCAATCCGTTGCAACATTTTAGGCATCTATCCAGCCTCCCTTCTGCCCCCATGCAACTTTCCTTAATGACATTTTGATGACATTTTTTGCATGTCTGCCCCCAAAAAGTTGCATGCTAAAATTGTTGCCAATTTACAAATATTTACTTTATGCATTGCAACATACTGTCAGCCCCCCAATGACCCCCGTTATCCTTCTCCTTCTCCCCCCTTTTCTATTTACGATCAGCTCAATTAACCGGGCAATTAGACTGACCATGTAAATAGATTGGCTTATTTAATGGGACAGGGGAAAAGAGTGAACAGACCAAGCCTATTTTCATTTAATAGCTGATTTTCGAAGCTATTAAATGGCCAAACGAAATGGGTAAAGGATGAGTGTAGGGTTGCCACAGTGCCCAAAAAGTGAGTTATCATGCAAGCACTTTTCTAATTACGATTTCGGTTGCAGCTTTTCCCATTTTCTCGCTTGCTATCTCTTTTTTTTAACTCTGTCGCTGGCTATGACAGGCTGTGTGGGGCAGTGAAAGGAGGAAGCACGAGGAGGACGAGGAACAGGAGAACAGGACAGCACAACATTAGCCTGGACATATTTCCCCCAGGACAGAAAGCTGCTGACGCTGCTGCTACTGTTGTTGTTGCTTCTGTTATGGATGCAACTTTAAATTGCTTTTGCTGTGAGTTTGCCTATCTTTGTTTCGCTCGCTCTCACTATGGCTGTCTCTATCCCTAGAGGAGCCGACAATGCAGATGAGGCTCGTCTGTTGGTCGTCGTTCCTGTGGGAATCGCATCAATGCTCTGATTGCGCATTGCTTCAAAATTTCACAGAGACGAGACCCAAAAATGCCTGAGTGCGTAATGCGTTTATCCCGGCAACGTTCACTCCTAAGGGGAGTGGCGATGGTTGCGGGGAGGTGCGACGTCTGACGATATGGTGATAAAGTGCAGACATTTGACAAATTAACTGCTTTGCGCCGGAAATGTTTGTTGCAACGTTCGACACAGTACAACACAGAATTCGAGCCCAACCGAAAGTTGCCCTCAAACATAAGCCGATGCCATTCTCTGATTGATTTATGAAGCCAGACAGCGATTTGACCGATGTCCCAAAAGGTGTTTTGACTTGATACATGACTATAGAAAAGCAAAACACATGCTTTAACTTATAGCATTTCCACTATTATTAATAATAAAAACAAAGTTAAAATAAAAATAAATATCTTACTTGATTCTGACTCAAAGCAAGCGAAAGCACGTCGTCACTTACCTAAAAAGAAAAGAAAAGAATTTAATTTTCATTAGAAAAATATCTTCAGTTATAAGATTAATGTTTTTTACAAGAAAACAAAGGTAAGAAAGATTCCTTTAGAAGTATGAAATAATCCACTCTTTCTTCCAATATAATACTTAGATAAAAAGAGAGAATATAAAGAAATTTATAAATATGACGTTAAAAAACATCACGCAAAAATGTGTTGTAAAATTAAGGGGGAATTGCGTAGCTTCAAATATCAATAGATCAATTGAAAACCTTTCCAACAGTTTAAAACACAATATTAGTCAAGAGAACAGTAATCCACATCAATATCGAAACACCCTCATACATACAGATGAAAAGAGCAGGCGTTGCCATAATAAAATGTGTCAAAGTACAATACAGCAATAAGAAATTGTAGCATAGCAGCAGGCGCTCAATATGTATTTAGTCGTAAAATGCACGCCACGCACACGCACACACACACAAGGCACACACATGTGCTGGGCACATAAAACTATTGAAATTGCTTTGTAACCTAAAAGGCGTCAGCCGTGGAATAAATATCAGGGGCAGTTGCGACCATATACAAGAGCACTAAAGGCTATAATTTCGAGACAAATGCCAAGCCACAAAAGCAGCTACCCCAATATTATGTGGCGCTCGAAGGGTGAAGTGACCTTGGGCTTACGACGGCTAAAATTACAGTCGGGACAAAAGTTTGACACATGTCACAGGGCAGACCATGATGAGGTATACGAACTGTACAAAAGCTCTCAGTAAGCCGCACACCTGAAACAAGTGAGAGACTGAGAGGGCGAGAGTGAGAGAGAAAGAACCACTGTGAGATCCTGTCGGTTTCTGTCGCGGCACGAACCAACATAAAAATCAACAGTTTATGGCCAACGCATGTCCTTGAGTCACAAGTGGCAGCAAGATGGCAGGATGGCAGGATGGCAGGATAACTGAAGAGCAGCTCAGTATAAAGACATGGACAAACTTTTTCGTCTGGGCTTATGCGGGGTCCTGCAAATGTCTTGACATCTATTTGCATTTTCTATTTATTTCTTTATCCCTTTGGCTGCCGATTCGGCGGCACTTGAGTTTGGCAGCCATTAGTGGCACGTCCTTGTCCTTGCTTTCCTGTCACAACCTCTGCCTCCGCAAGGCGCATGTTGTGTCGTTTTTTTTCCTATGCTCTTTCAGTCCTCTATATCCTCTATCCCATTGAATGCTGTCCCGTTTGTTTGTATCTTCCACTTTGGCACTCATATTTTATTAAGTAGCTAAGTTGACAGGGGATTTGGCCCCAAGGAGACTTCGATGTAGCAGCAAGTGGAACTGTCATTTTGTAAAGTAAATATTGGTAATTTTTATTGAGGACTTTGCTTGACTCCCTTTTGTCTTCCTTTTCTTTTTTTTTCTTGGATTGTTGGTTTTTGTCGATTTGGGCTTATCCCGCAAAAACTTTGCCCAAATTACAAAACATTTAGTTTGAACTTGAACCCAAATCAAGGAATAGCATTAAGTGAAAGTGATTGCAGCTAGAAAATTAGAAACACATTTGGTTTTTTTTTTTTTTGTTACATCTATTCCTTTTCTCTTTCTCTTGGTTTTCTTCAGTTTTTTTTTCCGTACGCATCGCATCGATGAACAAAATTGTGTGTACCAAATGCAACAGACCGTAAGAGACAACATAAGCGATAACAACAATTCTGTGTGTTGCCTGGAGTTGTGTTCACAGCGCGGTTGCTAACACGATTTTGTAAGCATCCATCCCATCACAGGAACATTGTAACCCATGTGGTAACCATGGCAAAAAGCAGGGTCGTTCTGGGGCAGGTGTTGTTGCATGGCGCACACACAAATTGCCAATGGCTAAGTGAATTTCCTTCTAAAAGGGGTGCATACTTTAGGGGTGTGTCTCTTAACCTTAAACACGCCCTTAAATGTGAAAATTAAAAACATGACACTCAACCATATGGTGAGTGAGCAATTGATGAGTTTCAAAAATGATGGATAGATTATAATGTCAGGCTCTGAGAATCAAACTGATTTTCACAATGAAAAAGCTCATACAATTTTCATATTAATATGTAATATTTCGTATGCTATTAAGCTAAAAAGTATTCATAAATGTTTCAAGAGCTTTTGGCACACATCATTTAACTTGGCCAACATGCTTGGCAACCTGTTCAAACAGCTGCCTTTCAATTTCAATCAGCACACAATTCAACGCTAATAGCTTTTCAGTTCACGAGTGCAAAAGGAGCAAAACTCCTGAAAATCAAGCAAAAGTAGGGAAGAATAAGAGGGCGGGTTGGTATTGTGGGGAGGATTGCTATTTACTTTTCGCACAAATTGTTATAAAATATTTAAAAATCATGCCTCAAGCTCTGTAATATGTAAAAAAGCCGCCGCAACGAGCCTTGAAAACGACGAAAACTCAAGGAATGTTTCTCACAAAAATCCAGAATAATAAAAAAAAGAGGCAAAAGAAAATGTAAAGATTTTCAAAGCACGCAGCATTTGGAATGGCTGGCTGCTGGTTTTAAATGGGTTCTTAAATATGCACAGAGCAACAATTTTGTATACACACATATGTATGCGTGGGTGGGTGCCACGAGAGAATTGAGGCCCATAACTATGGCTCAACACACACATACATACATAAGAATGTATGTACATAAAAGTCATGGGGTAACATGAATATTTAAAATGCAGTGGAAACAAATTGCACAAAATATTCATTTCAATTTCATTTGTTAAATATTTCTTTATTCATTTGTATTTGCATTGTATTTTTTTATTGCCTTATTATGCAATACAATAAAGAACATACATATGTTCAATATAAAGCATATTTAAAGAAGCTCTAGAAATGTAGATGTACGTCATGGATTGTGAAAGTATTAGGGAAAATTTAGTTTCTTTTTAATGTTCTTTTTTTTGTGAATGCTTTGCCGAAATATTGACAAAAATTTTTTACAATAAAATCTAAAATAAAAGATTTTAAATATAATGAAAACAGACTTTTTTGTTTATAATGTTTAAGGAAATTTAATACTTTCACATATAAATAGTCATGATTACAATAACAAGCAAAAGCTTGCATTCTAATATTCACAGATTCTGCAGAGAACAAGATTAAAACGTCAATCATTTTATTTAAATTTGATTTACTCTATTTTCTTTATAGACACCAAGTTTAATCATTCATTCAATAACTTTATATATTTTCCGGATTTCATTTAATTATGTATGCAGCATTTGAATCACGTTTCACTTGCCAAAACGACAAATTATGATTAATCTGCAATCAATTTTTTGGGGTCAAACATATTCATGAAATGTGTGTAAATTTTTATTATAATCGTGTCACATTTTGACGCATTGAAGCGAAACAATAAAATCAAATAAAATGAAATAAAAAACACATTGATGCCTTTATTAAGGGGGATTCTCAGTCACGTCTCAGTCATTTCCATGCGATTAATAAGCACAAAATTGGCATTAAACCGTAATAAATGGCCTGACAATCTTTTTTGAATTGTATTTATTTATTTACTTTTGTTTTTGTTGTTGTTGGAAACGTTTCCAAGACGAAACAAAATGGCGACGAGCCAAAGTAACGGAAGACAAACAGTCGCCGGCGATGCAGCCATTTTGACAAGTGGAAAATCAGCTTCCGGCTTTTAATTTTTTTCCATGTTGCTCTTCTCCTGCTGGTGCTGTTGGTGCTGCTGCCAACCTTAGAGGCATAAACCTGAGCAATGTCTGCAGTTGAAACGAATTTAATTTTCTACTTTTTAGACAGGCTGCCAGACAAACAGCAACAAGCAACAAGCCGCAAAAGCCGAGGCGATGCCTGCGGCTGACAACACAAGGCAGCGGCCGTGGCAGCGACAGCGGCTGCAGCTTCCATTTTAATTTTTGTTTCGCTGTTTTCAAGCGGCTTTTTCTTTTACTTTTTACTTCACTCTTACCCTGTGTGCTTGGCAAATAGTAAAAACTTTTGGATAATTACATTTGTCGGAGACGATGGCGGTTGTTGCTTTGGCAGCTCAGTCAAAATATATTCTTGTACAACAAGAAAAACTTAACAACCCACAAAGATGTCAAATATGATATGCTTTTTGATGTACGACAGCAGTTGGTAGCACCAGGTGCATAATAGATTTATGAATTGTTTTTATTTTTGTGACCTACGATTATATACCAATTGAAACACAAAATTCAACGCAATATTGATCCAGAATTAACTTCTATATCATGACTAAAAATTTAATTCGATAAAAAATATACAAATAACATCGTCGTCATTATTATTATTAAAAAGAGAATATCATTAATTATTTTAACATAAGACAATCAACAGTAAGGCCCTAGCTGTAAATTTAAAAAAAAAAACACTCTTATACACAAGAACCGCATACTTCAAACCTTCTTTCGTTCTGCTTAAAAAATTTTCGATTTCTTCTTCAGCTTCAAATTCCACGACCTTTTCCTCCGACCTCTGTTCAAAATTGATGCGAGCGTCAACTTCTGACTCTGACTGTAAATCTAATTTTGTGGTTTGCCGCTGCGCCCAAAAATATGCAAACGTTTGGAGCGTCTTTTGATGTATTTTTTATTTTTTTGTGGAACAAGAATATTCGACGATGTTGGTTGGACAGGGGCAAAGGACCGGGAGTTTTGTAATTATGTCTGACTGGGCGCACAATCAATCGAGTGGCCATTTTGTAATATCCGGCTTAAAATGTAATATGCGAAAAGTTGATTGAAATGCAAAGAATGAAGCAGTAAAGAGAATCCTACCAACACATGTGCATAGTTTAATTGCTTTTGCGCCCAGTTGTAAGCCATGCTCTATATATGAATATGTATATTATATAGAACGCATAATTGTGCTGTCGTCATAGCAGGCAGGCCGGCAGGCAGGCAGTTTGACAAAAGCCTGGCAAAAACTATAAAAAGGGACACTTGAATAGCAGGACTGCAAGTGACAGCAAAAGGAACAGTGTGTGTTAAGAAAGAATATATATTTTAGAGTGAGATAAAGAGCTAAGATGTATAGAGATACACAGAGAATACCTGGCAGAAGCAGCTACTACTGAGATAATGTAAATGTTTCAGAAGGACAATTAAACTTTTAAGCAGGCAACGACCCGGGATACAAAACAGAACACACAAAACAGACAGACAAATGATGAAATCCCCCCCATGTAAATGAATATAAATAAATGAGAGAATTCAAGTTGGTAGCTGGTTTGGTTTGCCAGTTGCCAGTTGCTGACACATGCCACAAATGGAGCACACACAATAACAGGAATTCTACAAACGCAGCATACAATAGCGACAATAGTTTGTTGGGAAAGACGATAAATGCAAAAAGAGAGGTAAAGAACGAAATAAAGAGGGAGAGCGAGAGGGTAAAACAATGATATTGCCATTGTTGGGTAGCAAATAGCAGCCGCAACAGTTCACATGGCTCATTTTCAACGGTCAAAAGGAAGCACAGGATATACAGCCAGGATATATAGGAGCACTTTTTTATGTTGTCCTGCGGAGAAAACTGCGTTAGACGTTTTCTATACACTGACTCACACACATCTTCTTCCCACATATAAATCTTGCACACATACACATACATAACTTTTATGAATGAAATATGGCAAATGTCATTTAACATGACAACTTGATGATAATAATAACAATAACAACAATGGCAAACCAAGGCGCGTCCTTTGTTCTGCCTAGTCGAAAAGAGAGGGTCTACTGGGATACAGAGGAGGATGGGAGGGTGTCATGTGACAAGGAGTAAACAGAAAAGGTGAAACAACAACAATGCAAGGCAAAAGAATAGCAAAGATATGACAACGGCTGAGCATAAGAAATGGCCAAAGATTGAAAGCTAAGCAAGGAAAAGGATAGAGTACAGAGAAAGAAAGAAAGACGATGCTCCAACGATTAGATAGAAGTAAAGATTATGGGAATTACAGTTTTGCGGCTCAATAAGAATGGAATATTACAATGGAATTTCAATAACAAAGAAATACTATGCCAAATAAATACTTGCAAAATATATTGAAATATTTTCTGCAAGAAATCTTACTTATGTAGATCAGCATAAATCCAAAGAAATCTTTGGAAAACATATTCAAATTTCAGATGAGCCAACGTTGGCCGTTAATCATTCATATTGCAAATCTATGAAAGAACATTGAAGTTCATTTCTTACGGTTTTTATTTATCTCATTTGCATCTTTTTTTCTCCTTGATTTCTTCTGATCTTAAAATCTCCGTTGATTATCAACTTAGCTCATAATTTTCCGCTTTCTAAGCGTTGACATCTATTTGCGTCAACTGCAACTGAAAGTGAGTTTTTGGAATGCATTCGTCATTCCAGTTAATAGTTTCAGTCCGGGCTCTTCTGCCAAAAGCCACAAAATCACATTGAGTGTAAAACGAGTCGACCGCAAAGCAATTGAAATGCGTGCAGCAGATGAATATACAGAGGGATCTGAGTATGCTGAGGAGAGGAGAATGCAAGTACACACACAAAGACACACTCACACACACAGCCGCACTGCAATTTATACTGACACATACACATAAACGTCAGTTGCAGAATAATCCAAGCCAATGCTGAATGGATCAACCGGAAATGTGGTTATATAATCTATGTGTTCTGTCCAGAAAGAGAGACACCGAATAGAAGTCAGAAAGAGAGAGAGACAATTGGAGATATAGATTTCTGGTAGCATACTTCTTTGCGCATTATTAATTATTATCTCACCCTATGTTTCAAAATGTGACGGCATTTTTGGCGTATTGAGAAATTGACGTGTGCTGCGCGCGTTAATAGAAATCGTTGAAATTATTATGAATATTCATATTCATTTTTATAAAAAATATTTAATCAAACAAAATCAATACCAATCGTTGCATTGAAAAGTTGACTTTGGAAATTGTTTAAGCTGTTCGCATAGATGAGAGAGATGTGAGAGAGATAGAGCGTATCATAAGGGTCCCAAAGTAGAGAATCTGCAAACAGTAACAACAATTCAACATCCGCTGGCAAAACCGCAATGAAATTTCCGGAAGTTGTGCATAAAATGGGCTATGCATACGGAAATCATCAACTCAATGGCTGAACAATCATAGAAGAGGGGACAGGAGCAGCGAAAGGGATATTTCACAGTAGAGTGGGAAACGCTGGGAAATGTTGACCAGGAGCAACAATGGAATGACGCCAAATGAAATGGCCAAAAACAATGCAAACGACTGCCAACTTCCGGCGACCGACTGCACAGAATGCACAACCAAATGATGATAATTGAGAGACAGAGAGAGCTCAGAGGAGAAAGAGCGCGGCATAATGTTGTTGATGATGATGATGATGACCTTCTGTGAATGCTGGGAGGTTTGCTGCTCAGTTGACCAGAAATGGGCTGCGTATTGCGAGTCCTGGTCATGGTCGCTTTCATCTGGCTGCGACGGCGGGCGTTCCATTTTGTTTTATTGTTTCACATTGCAAAAAAAAGCATAAACGAGTAGGAGTACTTTTGTTAAAAGGCATCGAATAGAAAATACCCTATAGTTAGTGTTAGTCATACATAGTGTAAAGGGAATCTGCTGCGATTTTAGAAAACATTGTTTTCAGCACTTTGGTTTAATCTGCTGTTATATTCAGTCTGTGCAAGCTGTTATACAATCACCATACCCTTTAAGAGTACACTGAGTGCAGGGTATAACAAAAACATCGTCGCGTGGCTGAACTCGATTCATGACTCATTTGATTTCAATGGCCAAAACTGTTCATTTGGCAGCGCAAGTATTCAAAGATCGAACAATGAGTCAGACGATGCGAGAGACTGCCAATAGATTAAAGACCATAAATTAAATCAATTCTTTAACAGCACCTTTAAAATTTGATATTCCCAATCAAAATCGGACTTGTTGCTTTTGAGATGATTTAATCAAACTTTCGATACAATTTCGAGGTGATAAAGGGAAAATTAATCGAAAAATGAACAAGGACTTTTAACTCTGACCACTGCACAAATACACGGCGGCAAATCATGATGATAATAGGTTGTTGTAAATAAGCAAGTGCCCGTAGAGTCACTCCAACGTAGTCAGCTACTTTAAAAGCAAATTCCGAGCCCCGGGACCAATGATAAGCTTTCAGTTTTAAGCGGTTTAGCGGTTGGTTGAGTTGCACTCGGCAAATGTGTAATGCGCTTTACCAACTGGAAGGCAAGCGGAAGTTCTGGGCAACCGGGCAGCTAAACGAGTGATCCTTGTGCAGATTTTTCAATTGAAACTACAGAGCCAACGACAAAGAGGGAGCTAGAGAGAGATTGAAAGAGAGCAACAGGGAATAGTTGCTAGGGATTAGGCATTGTCAGCCGGAAAAAAAAGAAGCTCTGCACTGGTGAACTCGACAGTGAGACAGACAATGAATTTGGCCCCCCCCACATAAATGTTCAATAGCTCAAGCAGAAAATTAATTTTTATGTTAACATTTTGTAAGACAAAAGACCAAACGAATCCCAAAAACATATTTTACATAATTCTTATAGAGTTTCAACTTGATAAACAATTTCATTTGAAGCAGATGCTTGACAGCAACATCGCCAGCAACAACAACAATGGATAACAACAACAAGAATACCGGAGTGTAATAAAAGGAATTTCCCTTTCATGTTTCCCGCTGAGTCGTTTGCTGGTTTTTCATGTATTGTAGCTTCGACTAAAACTTTGCTGTTGCTTTACACACACCAACACACACACACACGAACATCCACACGCACAGAGATTCCACATAAAAATGACACAACAAAGGGGCCTTGCCATATAGCCAGAAGCCAAATCTGCAGAAGCCTCTGGAAAGTATGCTATGATTTTTTTAAATAAGTCTTAAGACAAGCTAGATCTAGTTTTGACTTTAAAAATAAAGAAAAACTAAATAATCCTGATTTTCACAAAGTTAAAAAGATAATAATAATAAAAATAATTTTAAAGATTTTTTAAGTATCAAATTCTAATTTTTTTGCTAAAAATAAAATAAATTTTTTGTATTAACCCGAACCTAAAAATCCTTCAAATTAAGGAAATTCGCATTCTGGCTATAAAAAAAAAGGTTTGGTTTGAAAACTAATAAGTTGTCTACTTAATCTATCGATAATTATCCAGATTCTTCTGAGTTAGAAATCAAAATTAAATTGTTTTCAGATAAGCAACGATTTTAATCGACAGGAATTACGAATTTTTCATCTCAAATTTCCCTGAACAAAGACAGTGTATTGCCAGTTATTGTTGCAAGCAATGAAAATTGCCATGTTTTTCATTTTATTTGATTTCTTTTCATAGAAGTTTGACTACATTTTCCAGGCAATGTTTAGAGGCATTTAGACACGCGTTTATAGATGTTGTGTTCTTGTTGTTCTTGCCAACAAGGAAACACAGCTTATGCTTAAATTTCGATCAAAAACAATTTTCAAAGCTGCTTACGAGCAGCCCCATCGAGACAGAGAAAAGAGGGAGAGAACGAGAAAGAGAGAGCGAAATGAGGGTAGAAAGGGACCGACAGGAGTCAAGCTGTAGCATGTTGCATGCCTAAGGGGGAAAGTTCTAAACGTACTTTATATAGTTGCCAAGCCAGACTGCAACAAGTTACCAATACACAAACACACACACACACACACATGACGGTAAACTTTTCCTCACACATACACAGAGAGGAGGAAAATGTTGCAGAACACAAAATTGCCGCTGGGTGAGTGAACAACAACAAGAAAAATGGCCACAAAGACACGCCCACCTGCAATTCACTTTCCTGCATCAAAGCGAAGAGGAGAAAGAGAAAGGACAACGGTAGAAAGGAGTTTCCACAATTTGCCGCTGGGCAAACACAGCTCACTGAGCGAGAGAAAAGAGTGCAACATGGTGCATGCCACAATATTTTTCTTTTATTTTTACATAATTAGAAATATGAAGCCAGGGTCTCCATGAGGCATAAGGTCGGACTGAAAGACGCCAGGCGGAGTCACAATCTTTAATAATGATTTGTTTTCAAGGTTCATTTGCCTGGGCTCTTAAGAAAAGTCTCTCGACGGGTAGCTGGAGCTGTAAGTGAAGCACAAAGTGCAGTGTAAATGTCTTGACTTTTTGTGTTTGTTGAGCCCTTAAGCGGCATTTGTGTGGCACGAAGGCAGAAACAAGGGAACCAAGCCAAGAGTTGCATCCCCAGCTTCGACACATGTGGCAGCAGTAGGCAAATTGGAGAGCAGGCGACATGGACAAGCAGCGGACATGCGGAGGGGCAGTTGAGTGTGGGGCATATATGTATGTATATACAAATTGGCAAGTGGAGTCAAGTTACGTTCATGTGGAAACTTTGTGCTTGGCCATTAATGAAATATTCGGTCTGTGTTATTATTCAACAATTTTTGGAGCTTGAAACTAGGAATACAAAATCACACACACACACAGGTTTCATAGTTCAATTAATTAAGAGTTTTGCCCCAAAAGCGGGCAACGAAATGTGCAAAATTTATGTGAAAACTGCAGTCGTCTAAATTCATGCAAAACAAAAAGGGAGAAGAGTATTTAACAAATACAGATAATGGGATGTAAATTCTCGTATGCTCGTACTATCTAAAATTATGTTTAATGGATGTATACTGTCAAACAAAGATGATTTTCCGATTGTATATTTAAACCGTAGCTTCCGCCTGTTGTCCTGCTTCCTCCCCCCAAACACATAATAATAGGGGCAAAAATAAATTAGCTATAAAATCCGAGCAGTTAAAAGCCTACCTCAGGGCACACTTTCTCCTCCTTTTCCTCCCTCTCCCTCTCTCTCACTCTTTCACTTTGTACGCCCGCAGAAAAGTTTCACTAATTGCGTAATAATCTCATTACATTTAAAAATACATTTACAACAGCATTTATACCTGACCCCAAGGCAACAGAAAGTTCAGCCCAATTGAAAGACAGCCAAAGGAGACAGCCAGTCATTCAGGCAGTCAGTCAGTTAGGGGATGGCAGCAATGGCAGCAAGAATGCCGCCCGGAAGCGTTGATAAATGATAGCCCTGCCCCCCTATAACTTTCCCCAACCCCCCGCAGCCCATCGAGAGTTGAGTGTAGAAATAAATCTAAACATTTTGAAGGAAGCTGAAGACAACGACAAACGAACGGCACTAAAAACTGTCAAAATTGCGTCAGCTTATGAATATGAAATGCTCTGCAAATTAAAGGCAGCATAACAAAAGTTATACAAAACCGAATCCTTAGCCCCAACCCCAACTTTAACCGACTGGTAAGGGAAACGCGTGTCGTTAGATCCTTTTGGCTTGGTATAATGAGTAAAATGTCACAAGTTGACGCAAGTAAATATTTAAATGTCAGATTTCTATATGACAAAAAAGCCACCATTCGCCGTCTCTCTTTGACGTTACCCGCAGAAGTAGATGCAGAAGCAGAAGCAGAAGCAGAAACAGAACCAGAAAACCAGACCAACAACAACAAAATATGTCTTATAATTTGGCCGGAAAATTCATTCCAAACGGACGACATTCCGACTGACTGCCCCCTCTCCATTTGATGTCTCAGGTCGCCCCAAGTTATGCGGGCCGCAAGTTGAAAGAACACATTTTCGAGAACTGACTTTATATGTGAAATGACTGGCAAGCGGCACATGAATTTACTCACTCTCTCCCTCTCTCTATCTCTCTATGCCTCTGTCTCTGTTGTGTATGCAAAATATGCTCGACCGCCGTTTGACATTTACAAATGACAAACATTTGACAAACAAAAATGTCCTTTTGTCTGCGTCCTGTTGAGTGTGATGGGAGCATTGTCAAAACGTTTAATGTGCGGAACGGTTAGGGGCGGCGCAGCATCTTTGCGTTGGCGGAGGCGTGGCATATTTGTTGCAGGTTTTCGGCATGGATAGACCCGCAGCAAGTAGCTGTATTATTACCACGAGAGTTCTGTGTGGCAACAACAAACAAGACACACAATGAGAACTGGGGAGCTGCAACTTAAGATGCTCAATAATTAAATGGCATATCAGAAAGAGAGAAAGAGCGACAGAAAGAGAGAGAAATTAAGAAAGCAAGGTGGATTAAGGTTGAGTAAAATATGTTCAAGGATTGGGCAATTAAATGCATATAATGAATGAGGGATTAACATCAAAGAAATGCGTGCTGTGGCACATAAATAAATTTAATAAATTCCAGCAAAAAGAGAGCGAGAAATAATGAGAGAGAAAGTATATTCGCTTTATTTTTAATATCTTTGAGGTATTCTGTGTGACAAACTCTCTATCAGCAGAGTAAATAAAACTATGTCTAGTGTAAATACCGATACATTTTTATGTTCCGAGGTTAAAGCAATAAAACAATTACTAGAAACTAACTAGAAATCCACAGCTCGACTGTTATGGTTGCCTATGCAAGGCAGTAAACATTCATTTGCCATAAGGCTAGGCCTCGTGGCGATAGCATCAACAACAACATTTCAGACTAGCCGTAATACACATGTACACCTGGCCCCGGCAAACAAGCAACGAGTCATTACTTTTAATAAACTTCAGATCCAACCAGTTCTGTTGTCCTGGGTGTGGTCAGCACACGCACCCTACGCACAGGACACAGGACACTTTGTCCTTAGAAAGGCCCCAAAAGTGATGGCACTCAACTGTCTGGCGCCAGAGCTTTTTCTCTCTCTCTCTCTTTCGTTTCGCTGTGTGTAAATATTTGGCTTTAATAGAATTAAATGATGAGGAAGAGAGTCCAATTTGCCGCCGAGTCGTGGACTACTGCGTTGTCCTACCCACGGCTAAAACACTTAAATTAATAAAGTAAATAATAAGAATTACGTGAGGGACTCGGCAGAGGAGAAACTCGGACACAGCCTTGGACTCGGGCAGGTGGCGTTGGACTTGGCCGCGTTGAAAGTGAATTAAACCACATTTACGTGGCTTAAAAAAGAAGCGGACACAAAAAATTGTTGTACATTTTCTATGAACGTAGCTTTTAAACATTTTCGGCATTTTCTGTTTTCATTTTTGCTACGCTTTGTTGATTAATTTATGGACCTGGCCTCAGTCGACGAAGGACTAAGGACCAACGAGAGTGGGGGAGAACGTTACGATATTTTATGGTACTCTGGTTTGGTAATCACATGGCGGCAGTTAGCGCCTAATCCAGCTCAATACGGCTCAGCTGCCAGGGTAACCCGCAGGATGACAGGACAACGGTCTGGCCGGACGATGGAAGGGGTCAGGACAACGGTGACTACTTCAGCAACTAAGCGCATTTTGCGGCTTAAAGAGCAGTTGCTGCTAAAGCTGTTGATTGAATTGGAAAATGAAAATAATTATGCGGCTGCTGTCGGATTCAGCAGCAGCCTAATCCGTTTCTATCGATATAACTATCGGGACAGTATGAACTAGATGAGCAGGCTTGTCGTGTACTGGTTCCAGTTGCATTGCATTGCATACACATACGCATACATATACACTAGCATTTTTTCCCGCGTTTTTTGCATTGTACATATCTTCTCGTTGTTGATCTGGCGAAGCTAATTGTAAAAAGCCACAGCCGCATATTATTAACCAAATCTTGCCAAAATAAAAACGTTGTTGTCGAAACCCAAGTTGTACTGATTCTTGGTAAATAGTATCCGCGTACAATTGTCAAAAAACATTGGCAATTCAACATTTGGAGGCCCCGGCGAGATTGGCTAAATAATAATTCAATTGTGCAGTGAAGTTCTGTGTTCGCTGAAAACAAAAAAGTGCATAATCATACATACATATGTGCGTGTGTGTGTTGCAAAGCAACAGTTTCATATTGTCATATTGTGTGTCCTATTGGGAAAGGCACCGCAAGTAGACTTTCGCTCGTTGTTGTTGTTGTCATTCTCAGCCTTCTTATATACATACGCTTGTACATAAGCGGCTGTGCGGTTACTGACTTTTGCTGTTGCTTGCATTTCTTTCGCCGTTGCATTGTTGCCAAGCGCCATCATGGCAAACAAAGACGCTGATGATGCGCGAATTGCAGACAGGGTGACCTTTTTCAAACGCAAAGTGTCTGCATTGTTTGAGCGCGCTAAAAATCTCGAAAGTGATTTATCAACAAACAAGCTTAATGATCTAGACCCTGTCGAGCTAGAAGTGCATTTATTACGTATTGAGCAAACTAAATCTACCTTTAACGGCGCGCATAATTCGCTAGAAGAACTCGACTTCGACGAAATTGGCAGCAAGGTGCGCGATAACTTTGACGATTTAATGGCTAAGCTCGAGGCTCGTGTGCGCGTAATTATTCAAAAACATCAGTCAAATGCCCCGCCACATTCGACATTTGGGCGCTATGATGACACTCTTAATCAAACCGTGATAATGGCCAATAGATCGCGGTTGCCCGAGCTCAAGCTGCCTACATTCTCCGACGGCTATACGGAATATGCCAATTTCTACGCAATGTTTGAGTCTGTCGTTGACAAGGATCCCGACTTGACCAACATTGAGAAGCTGCAGCATCTTCGCTCATGTCTGTCTGGCCCTGCGTTGGATGCGGTTAGATCGTTAGATTTTATCGGTGCCAATTATCGTGTGGCTCTCGATATTCTTAATAAACGCTTTAGTAACAAACGTATTGTTTTCCAGGCACACATAAAGGAGATTCTTGGGCTCAAGAGGGTAGACAACGAGTCTGCGGCACAACTTCGGCAATTCTCTGACAAGGTCAACTCGCATATGCGTGCGTTAAAGACATTGGGCAATTCGGAGCAGATTTCAGGATGTTTTATTGTGCAAACACTCCTTCAGAAATTGGACGTGAAAACCCAAAAGAAGTGGGATGACGCTTGCTCCTCGGACAAGGTGCCGACAGCTGATGAGTTCTTTGAGTTTTTGGAAAGACGATGCCAGAAGCTGGACAGCGTACAATATTCGACGTCAGCAAATTCTCATATGGGCAAATCTAACC
>JBAMBJ010003507.1:0-60917 GCA_037043495.1 Drosophila recens
CTTCTCTAATTAATCTTTAATCCGATACAAGATTTAAGTTTGCCAAAGTTGTGACAACATCAAACTCATTATAGTGCCATATTCACCTGGGCACAAAACAGCTTTGCATGCCACACTGCATCCGTATCCGCATCCGTACAATACCTGTGAAAGGGACCCGCAGAAGACACAGGCTGAGAAGTCATTGCAGGACAATGGAGAAGTCGTTGCCTGTCTAATTGCATCATCGGCCACGCGTCGGACGCGTCTCACCTGCAATTAAACTGTCACATTAGGGGGAGTGAGTGTGTGTGTGAGTGTGAGTAGTATTCAATTCGAGTATGCAAAGCGATGATGACACTGCCCAAAAAGCGATTCAAACTACATCCGACACATGTCGCAAAGGGGGAGGAAAAGCGACCACGACGACGACAACGACGACGGGGCACGTGGCGGGTGCGGCAACTGCGTGAGCTGCTGAAAAGTTGAGGACAGAACAGACAGACGACAGACGAGGGGAGGGAACGGCCCTTCGAACGGCCAAAAGTTTTGCTTTGGGATTAGCCGGAGCTCAGAGCGTGTCATGGATGCGAATGTTGGTGGCTTTTATGCCATTGCCGTTGCCTTTCCTATTGCCATTGTGTTTGTTTACAGTTACATTTGCGCCCGGCAAGCCAACTAATGAAAGCAAATCTCCGCATTAATTTCAAACGAATTTGTTTTGATGCTGTGATAAGCCGGCAACCCACAACCGGCAACATCCACATCGACAAAACAAAAATAAAGCAAAGGAAACAGAAAAAAAGAAAAAGCGCTTGCCATTTGGGCGGCTGCTCAGTCAGTCAGTCAGTGAACCAACCGAACCACTGAACCACTGAGCCGCTGAGTTGGCCCGTTTTGATTTCTGTCAATAGCCCTGCGGGTCGGCACTTGAGCGTCGTCATCATCGCCGTGAACTGAAACTGAATTTTGCAATGCGCTTCTGGCACTATATTACACTCACACACACACACACACTCACACACCCACTCATACACACATGCACAAGCACGTTTTGCATTACAATTGGTAGCGACACGCCCCCCGGATGGCTGCGCCCCCAATTTAAGCTGCCACGCCGCCGGCTGGCAACAGTTATTAATCTGAAAATACACCAATCAGTCTGTTTTTTGAAACCATAATATAGTTTATATGTATATTAATTCTAAAAAATAAGTTTTTAATAATAAAAACACGTCTTCAATATAGTTTAAATGTTTATTAATTTGAATATATAAATTACTAATATAATCATGATATATTAATGGCCGCGTTCACCAGAACTAATCAATCAGTAATCATGTATTTTGTTTGTTCGATAACAAAGCATCACAATCAGAAAATTTCAGCGAACTATTTTGGTGATGAATTTTCAGTCATCATAATCACAAAATTTGAAATCATGATTGCTAATCACTGCAATTAACCAGAATAATCATGCAAATTTCATCGATTTTCTGTTGTCGATATGTTCTGGTGAACCCGGCCAATGTCTTATATATTTTATATTTCTTGTAGATTTAAGTTACTCATGTTAAAAATATATCTTAAATACAGTCTAAATATTTTTTGGTCTTAATATACGGTAAAATTACTAAATAAAAAATATATATTTTTGATTTTCATATACAAATTTAATTTGATTAAATTATGTCTTTAAATAAGTTTATATATAAACACAGATTTAGTATTTTTTGGTTTTAATATCCGTTAAAATTACTATAATAAAGTTTATATATTTATTGATTTTAATATATAAATAAATTTTGATTAAATCACGTCTTTAAAATAGCTTATATATTCATTAAATTTATTACATAAATTACTAGTGATAAACTCAAAATAATAAATAAGTCTATTGATACAAATATACATATATAATATGCTAATGATAAAAAATTGTCTCTAAGATGCTGCATACTTTTTGGAGTCACCTGTAAATGCATCCAAAAGATACGTTAGAAGTCAAATCGAGAATTAGCCAGATACTGTGACTCATCGATTGCATTTCGAATTTCAAATTTCTGCCTGTACTTAATTGATTCGTGTAGCATAGTGTAATTTTATTTGAAGTGTGCCTGCAAGCTTAATGTGTAATTAAAGTAGTTGCGGCTCGAAATGTTGTTACTGATGATGATGATGAGCTGCACTTGTTGTTGTCCTTAAGGACCTGCCTGTTATGGCCTGTTATGGCCTGGGAAACGATGTCCTGCCACTTGGGCACTTGTAGAGGCCGCGTGCTCTGCACGTGAGTCGCTTTGATAGGGATCTGAGATGGACTCTTGTCAGACACTTGCGGGTTAAACTGTGAGAACGTCGTGACGTTTAATGCACTCAATAATGGCCATTAATATCAGTTGTGGTCTATGGCTAAATTATTGATTGTCAACAATTAAACAAATATATTATAGAGATACAATATATATGTATGTATATAAGCCATGGCAGGCTATTGTTGTTGGCTCGTCTCAATGTCAAGATTAATCGCCAGCTGTGACGAGGTTAGCAGACTGATCGACTCACTGAAAAACAGACGGACGGACGCGCAGACAGACTCAAAAACTGAGACAGGTAAGAGTCGGAGAAGTCAGCAGCTTCTATATAACAATGAAATATTGTGCGAGTATTGTAAAATATAAAATGAAATGAAATGAAAAAACATATTCAAGTTCGGCAGCTTGTCAAGTGGCACTTGTCGTCAGTTGAACGTCACGGCGTTCGGCCACTTTGTCAATTCAAGTGAAATTTTTATTAATTTCGTCTTCGAACTGCACCACACACACACACACACTCATACACACATACATATGTGTATACGTGTGTTCAGAATATGTTCTCATCGCCAGAGTTGAAAATTAGTTTGGGTGTTTAATGCTAACAAATTGCATGAAATTCATCAGCAGCTCCCTAAAAAATCAACAGTGACTGCGACGTCGACTGCGACGCTGACTGCGACTGCGATGTTGTCGGCGGTGCCTTTGTTTGACCTGTATCCTTAATTCTTAGCCGTTGCTTTGTTGCTTGTTGCCAATTGACAGTTGTAAATGTTTGCTGTAAATTGTGCTTTAAAGGTGCTAATAGAGTGCCACCGCCGTGCGCGTTTCCCAACATTCGGATTTGATTGAGTTGCGCAGTGTCCAACGTCCAGAGAAATCAATGAACTCCACACTACAACCGAGACGAGGCGAGTCGAGATACAAGATACAAGATACACCGATTTTATGATGCTTTTGGCCGCCCGTTCAGTCCACCAACATTCTTCTCTTTGATATCGAACCGACCAAAGCCACAGCCAAAGCGAGTGATTCAGTGATTCACAAGAACTTCACACCGTCTTTCGAGTGACGATTGACGATTGACGGTTGTAGAATTCTTCATGTCGATTGCTGCAGTAGCTGAAGAGTGCAAACTATTTATGAACTATGCGGGCACAGCCTGGGAAACTTTGTTTGTCTAGCAAATTAATGTGGCCACCAATAAATAAAAGCCCAGATACATATGCATGTATGTGTATGTATGTGAAGACCTTGCCAATGACCAGACCTAACTTTGTTATCACCTCTGACAAATCTTGCCCTATCTTAAAACAACTTATGATCTAGAACTAGCTTATGACAAAGCTAAAACGAGTTCAATAACATTAACATTCTAAAATATGTCAATAGAAATTTCCATTAGGAAAACTGAATTTTATTTTAAAATTTTTAATTCAATTTAAATTATTTTTATATATATTTATTGAATAGATTAACATAATTAAATGTTAAAATTAAATATTAAAATGAAATATTAAATTGAAAACTATGAATAATTAAGAATATAATATATATTATATATATGTATATACATATATATTAGCATATATGCATGTCAACAGAAATTTCCATGAGAATAACTTACTTCTTTTTATACCTAGAATAATTCTAATAAATATTTTTTATTTATTGATTAATAAACATTAAATATAATATTATATATTTTTTTTGGCTTTTTTATTAAATATTAAAAAATTTAATATAATTTTAAAATTTTAATTTTTAAATTTTTTTAATTAATTATAATTATAAATATTTAATTTAATTTTTATTTTAATTAACTACACTTTAATTTTTGCTTAATTGGTCAACTGCTCTTAGTTGACATTAAATAAATATATAAATAATATACTCCAGCCATGGTCCCTTTTTAGATTTTCCTTTTCGAGCTTTTTAGTATTTTATTGATTGAATTTGACTTTCATTTTCATTTGATAAATGTCATTGACTTGGTAACTTTGACTTTGGTGCAGCCAAGTGTAACAATTACAAATAGACGCCAGCAACAACAACAGCAACAAACACACCTCCAAATGAGCAGCAACTGTCAAAATTCATATTCCATATTGCACCAAATTATTGTAAAAGCCAACTCGTACTATTTTATTTTTATTTGATTATTTTGGCCATTATTAAATTAACGCCTTGCGTCTGCCTCTGCGTTTGCTGTGTCATTGTCCAGGTCGAGTCCAGTCTGGTTGAGTTTTAGTCCAGGAAAGGAGCCGCTGGTATCCGTTATGCGTCGAAGGATGTGACGAGGAAAAGACAACTAACGACAACGACAACGAGGGCTAACAAGGGTGCCGCATGTCCATGTCCAGTTGAAATGCCGATGACTGGCCACATTTTAATGGCACTTGACACGTCAAATTCAGAGTCAGAGTCAGCGTCAGACTCACGTCACGTTATGCGTATGGCCAACCAGGAGATACGACAGAGAGAGGGAGAGAGAGGGAGAGAGGGAGAGAGAGCCTTACTGCCAGGCTATCAACCAGATGGAAGATGGGACACGTGTTGGGAGCCTCCTCCCGAATATTCCTTATCAAAGTCGATGGAGGACCGCACACGAAGAGGGCTGCACCTTGCGGCGCTGCTTTTAACAACTCTACAGCCACATGGCTAACACATTCTTATCAGGCGTCTGCGACTTGGCCATGATGACTATTACAAAATGACTGTGAAGATAAAGATGACGTTGGAGACGGGAATCAAGTAGGAGATGGAACTCTGGAGCTGAAGCTCAAAACTGAGGCTGTTGCTCGTTGTCGTTGGCTGTGCACGCATCGTCATGTAAGCGCCACTTATGTCACTTGTGCCTTATGATGTGAAGATGGAGTTGGAGATGGAGTTGGAGATGGAGCCTCCATTGGAGCAGACGAGCACACTCAGCTTGAACGCATGCAGCTCCAGTTTCTAAGCTGCTGCTGCTGCTTTTGTGGCTCTCATATAAGTTGTTAGTGTTAGTCAAATTGTTGTTGTTGCTACTTCATAATGTGCTGTGTGCTTGATGGGATTAACACAAACGGCCAACACATCTCAAGCATCTAAAGTTGTGTGCCAGTTCAGTTTGTAGCTGCGCTTTTTTTACACAGTCATCACGACGACGATGAACAACAACAGCCCCAAGCAATGGGGCCCCAGTCCCTACACAGAGAGAAAATAATCAATCTTAAAATTAGATTTATATCTTGTATCTTGATTTTAGAGTGTATTTTATTCTGCATGAATTCGGGAAATTATTGTTGAACAAACACAAAAAAAGGTAAAATATTTGATTCTACTAACAATATTTCCTATAGGGTTCCGATAGTCAAAATATTTACTTTAATTTAATTTTTTTTTTTTTTTTTTTTTACAAATTTCTTACCAATAAAAAAAGTCTTTTTTATTAAGTATGAATTCAGGATATTATTATTAAATTAACACTTTTTTTTGTGGATAGAGGGGATAGCCAAAATATTTACGGAAAAAGAATTAAAAAATCGTACTCGAACCAAGTTTAAAATATTTGGTTTTGGAAAATCAGCAATAACCGAATTTCTAACATTTAATCTGATTTTATTCCGGAGTCCCGCGCATTTTCTTTAAGTGTATGGCTGCTCTGATAGTTGCCAGTGCATGGGTCTGACTCTGACTCTGGATGTGTTTCAGTTTCTGAATCTCTGCTCTTCAGAGTCTCCAAGTCTCCGAGTCTCTCTGCACGCTCAACTCGCTCAACGCCGTCCGTGCGTTGGCTCAAGAGCTAATTTGCCTGTCAGCCAGTCAAAAGTTTATGAATGATAGCCACGAAACCGGTCCCATGTATGTACTACCCACATCAACAGCCAAATCCAGTTACAGATACATATACATATACTCATTCGGATATCTATAGATATTCAGCACTTATTTGATTTGATTTATTTCTATTTTGTTTATATTCTCTCTCTTATCAAAAAGTTAAAGCTCTATTGCTGCGAGTAGCGTTGACCATTGTTTTCGGAAGTAATTAAGACCCAATCGCTCGACCAGAGCAAACAGAACTTTAATCATATTTGCTTAGGCGCTTCGACACTCCAAAAATCACAACGCATTGCGATAAGTCGACGGCTCCAAGTGGACAACACTCCGATAGCTTCTGATAATGCACGCTTGTAAATCAATAACTACCGAAAACACAACGTCACAACATCGGAAACAACACCCCAAAAGCCCCGCGGTGACAGAAATTATTTTTGGCCTACAACAATTAATTGAACTGTTTATATCAGCGCCCAAAAACATGTGTAGATACAAATGTATCTTTGCCTGTATCTGAACAAGGCCACTCAATAACATGAAGCACGATAAAAACTCTTTTTTTTCGACAATTTGACAGCTTTCGAGCTGCCGCAGTTGCCGTTGTCGTTGTCGTTGTCGTTGTCGTTGTCGTTGCCACGGTTATTTGGGAATAGGCTCCGCTTGTCTAGGCGTCATTTAGATAGGAACAACAACTGAAAAACTGAACAGCCGAGCAACTGGAAACTGGCAGCACTCTTGTTGTCGTCGTGCTCAGCCCGAAAGTTAATTTTTCTGGCAACGAATAAATAATTAACAGACATGTGCTAAGTTGCATAAACATTTTTAGGGGAACCAAATAAGCACACTAATCGATATATCTGACCGACTGCATAAATACCCTGGATTAAATGCACTAGATATTCATCTTTTATTTGTTAGGTAGTTAAGATACTGAATGATAATAATTGCTAACGACTTGTGATATTAAAATTCTGGGAAATGCATGACGGTTGTCTCAATAAAATGACAATAGTTACAGATTAAATATACAAATCATCAAGTTTCGTTGATAATTACTGCATACCTAAGGATTAAATATAAATTTCTGAATTTAATTTAACTGATTTTCAGCTTAAGTTTTGTAATAATACAAATTTAGTTAATATTTTGATATTTGTTTAAAGTACAAACTTTATACTCATACATTTCAAACAGGGTATTTTTAAAATAACAATGGGAGAAAAACGGACGTTCAAAAAAAGAATAGAGCAACATATTCTTTCGCATGATCAATTTGGAGAAGGTGTGTAAATTCAGAGATGGAAAAGTGTATTCCAACCGGTTCTAAATCATAGCTAATTATTTAAAAATATTAACGAACTTGGAAAAAATCTAGAAATTGAGACTTAAAAATTTCCTCTTAAGGCAGTTCACAAAACTGTTTTTAAGACGTATACAAATATTTTATGGAGTTTTGTTCTGAGTATAAATAATATTGTACTTAAGCAATGTCATAAAATGAATTTGGAGCAGCACACAACAGTCGAGTCCATGACCTGACTAGAGAGCGTGTTTTTAATTAAAAATAATATCAACCGAGTTCTCGTTATGCTTTATTAAAAAAAGGAAAATTAAAAAAAGTAGATATATGTATGTACATGTATGTATCTATAAAATAAGGTCGGATGGGTCTTAAAGCGTCGCTTTCAGTGTTTGCACAAAGATAAAAGCTTTATGGCCAACCGCAGCAAATAGATAAAATGGAGAAATATTAAGGCGAAAACTGCGACTAGGCTGTGATTTATGCGATTTGAATGTCGTAGTCGTTCTGGCTTTCTGATAAGCCACGAACCCCAAAAAGCCAAAGGCAAAGGCAAAGGCGCTTATCAAAAGGCGACTGATGGCGTCTGCATTGCAGTTCCATGAATACGAATACGAATACGGGAACGAATACGAGTACGAGTACTCGTACATTACTCTGTCTTGTAAAATGCAGTTGTGAATCATGAGTGCAAACTGACGCCGACGACGACGCGCCAAAATTGATAAGACAACAATGAAAATCACATGTGAAAGTGGAAAAGTGGAAAAATCTGAAAATCAACAACTGAAAACTGAAAATAAAAACAAAAATAAGAAAATGAATAAAGGTAAGAGACGAGCGTGCAAATACGCGCCAGATAAATTGTGAAACGGAAATGAAACACCTACGCAAATAGTGCAGGCGACTCGTAGACACAGGCGCAAACAAACAACATCCTAATTTAGATAAGAGCCGACAGCAGAGCAAAGGTAACAACAACAACAACAACAACAACAACAACAACTGCGTTTTATGTTTAAAAGAAAGAAAGTAACCGCCGACCGCCGCCCGCAGTCCGCTGACCATTGCGTGCTCTAATTAATGCGCGATGGCGACCCCGTTCCGTTCCCAAAGGGAGGGAGAGGAAGATAGAGATAGAGGTAGCGAAAATTAAGCCGGAGCGGAGGAAGAGTGCAAACATCGGCAGCTTGCAAATGATTCAACCTCTGGCAATGCTCTAGTTTTGCTGTCACCTCATTGTTGTTATTCTTGTTCTCGTTGTTGTTGTTGTCTGTGTTGTTGGTCGGGATGCTGTGGATGGCCGGACCCGTGGCATTGTCTGCAGCCATAAAATTGGCATTGTTGTCTATGGCAAACACGCGCACAGTGCGGTCGTAAAACAAAAGACGCTTTTATGGCTGTGCTCATTACGACACACGCAACAGATACAGATACAGATACCTAACAAGAGATACAACACCAACAACAAGACCAACAACAATACCATCAAGAAAAAATCAGATTAAAGTACTTATGACGGAATATATGTAAAAGATAGCTCGAATCAATGCAAATTTAGCCCAATTTGATCGAACTATTTTTTTGAGATTTATGTGTTGAAATTGCCTGAAAAAGTCTTTCACCTATTCCTTTAGAATTTATTGTTTGCATTGAGATATACAGTGACTCACAGCTTATTTGTCATTTGAAATATGTTTCGATTTTATTGTTAATTTATTTATTTATTTAATTTATTTAATGTCGACTAAGAGCTTATAATAAATCAATTAAATTAAAAATCAATATGAGGAATATAATTTTGAACAGAATAAATATCAAAGTAATATTAATAAATCAAGGAGCATAGCGAGGCTTGGGAAAACTACAGAAAAAAGCAATCAGTTTAATTAATATTACTGTTAGCCAGATTTTATAACACATTTAAAATATAAAACCAAATTATTTTGCTTATATTTTAACATTAATTAACAAATATGCGTATAAGTTTTATTCAAATTTCTTTCCATTTAAATATTAATTTAACTAAAAAAAAAAATATAATATAAATTAAAAAGAATGCGATTTATAATGAATTTAGGTGAAAAAATCTTTAGGAAGTTTCTGCTATATTTTTTTTATTTTAAAAAGTAGTGCTCCTACTAGACTGTTACCTTATAATAATTAATTGTAAAGATACAAGTGCCTAAAATCATTATAGTTTAATCAAATTTTCACTGAAATTTCACAAGCTTATAAATAAGTATATTGATAAAGTGTGCACAATTTGTTAGCTGACTCCGTTAAGTTTAGTAAAAAGTGAGACACGTGTGTGCGGATTATAGCCCTAATGCAGAATAAACAGTAACAGAAACAGAAACAGCTCCAAGTGTGTATGGCATCGAATCGAGTTAAATTGAATTGTTTGCCTGGCACATTAGAGCATTGAGCACATCTTTTACTTGACGAAATTTGCCAAACAATTAAATACTCACTAATGAGCTGCGATAATTGGGTTAAGTTAAAAAATAAAATTGAAAGCGAAAACGAGAGAGATAGAGTGTGTAAAAGAGACAAAGAGAACGTCAGCGTCATTGTTGATTTTAAACGTGGCGAAGCCAACGAGTCGGCAAAGTATTTTAATTTGTGTGAAAATATTGTACAAACAAATAAATCAGCAATAACAAATAATAATAAAAATAAATATTGTACATTTTATATTGATATGCGTGCACAGACACACACTCACGGACAGACAGATAGATCCAAACAGTAGCCAAACTTCATTTATCTGTGAAAAGTTGGTCAAAATGGACATTTTTGTAAAGTCACTGGCACACGGCGCATGCGTCGGCCAAAATGCTTAAAACAAACAAAAAGCACAATATTTTAAAGTATGATAAACACAAAATCAAAAAAAGAAATAAAACAAATATTTTACATAAATACATATAGAGATGTCTGTCGATTTATTGGCTGCGTGGGCGGCTGCGTCAACAATTGAAACTAATTAAATAGTTTGAACGTAGTTTAGAGACTCGTAACCATACCAATAATCAGCCGAGTCCCAGACACGAACATGAAAATGAACCCGAATCCGCATCCAATCCACACTGAACTTAACTGACCCGACCCAAAAGTGGCGCGCTTTAAAAGCAAATAAATAAATAGATAAATTACTAAAAGGTAAATAAATGCTCGCATTCATTTTTTGGACTGTTTGGTTACGCGACTTACTACGAATACTATGAGTACTACGAGTATTTGCTCTACGTCATCAACAGCAGCAACAACAACAGCAACAACAACAACATTAATGAGACACTGGGAAATACAATAAAAATATTAAATATTTAAGCACATTATTAGAAATGCACACAAAAGAGCGCGAACAACATTTCGAGTCTGCATTGAAGAACGTGTATCTTTGTGTGCCCAAAAGATGATATAAATAGTACATATTAACTTAGATGTACAACACATCTGAATGAGTGAGTACCGAGTAGTGAGTACTTTGTTGGCTCTGCACATAGACAGAGCCGTACATTAAATACATTTACTCATGCTTTCAAATTCTATTTGCATGCTTAATTATTTATTTGATTTTAAAACGAGCACTTTAATGGTTCGGCAAGTACAAAGTGTCTTTTAAGTTTCCCAAGTGAGTGTGTTGGACAGAGAAAGATAGAGTGTGTGTGAGAGAGAGAGAGAGTGGGAGAAAAAAGTGTCAGCTAGTGAAGATTTTGAATGAGTTGATGCATTTTTTGGTATTTATAAAATAATATTCCATATAATACTTTTAATTTAAATTTCAAATTAAATACACAAATCAATTAAAAATAACATATGAATTTTAACCATGAGAATTCATTTAGTGAGTATAAAAAGTGCATAATATATATGTACATATTTTATATATATGTCGAGTCGTTTGTCTAATTTGTTGCCAGGTCTTTTTAAAGCTGATTTGAATACTCTAAGAACTTTGATATGTATGACAGAAATGTGAAATGATATTTATACTTCGACATATGTACGTATATGATCGTTGTTAAGACCCGCAAATATTTCCGATAAACTCAATTAATTTGTGGGCTTTTATATATTATGAATGTTAACAAAATACTCGGACTAAAGGCACAAGCGGCTTCCGTATGGATTTTCCCGCATTTTGTCTAGTTCAGGTAACACATCATTTTCATTGAAAAACTCTGCAAATTGCCGCGGCCATAAAGCAGTTATGGCCGTGATGAGTGAGTACAAACATGCACACACACAGAAACAGAAAGAGATAACCACACACACACACACACACACACGTTTGGCACAAAGAGAAAGACACTTTAAAGAGCGAAAGGGTTAAACGGAATGCACAATGAATGAAAGGCGTCAAGCGCAAATTGCTTAAAACATTTTTATAACCGAAATTAAAATGCGTTTTATCCAAGATCATAAAATGTTTAGTCGGTCGGTGGTCGATGGTCGCTGGTCGATGGACCTTGGTCCAGGAAGTACTTATAATATTCCATCAATGAAAATGCAGCGCAGGTAGAAGAAGTGGAGGAAGGAAGGATGATGATGACGACGACGACGACGAGGATGCAGATCCAGAACAGAACTGGGTCACTTTCGCAATGACTTGCCAAAAAAGAAAGAAGCCGTTGCTGCTGCTGCTGCTGCTGCTGACGATGGTTGCTGCTGTCGGTTGCTGCTGCTGTCGTTGGCTGCTGCTGCTGCTCGCGACGCCTCGCAGCGAATGTGAATGTGAATGAATTGAGTGTGACATTGGCGTACCTTAACCTCAAATGTGCAAGCTTTAAAAAAGGAAGAAAATAAAACAGAAACAGAAACAGACACACACACATGCACACAAACTCGTATTATTAATGTCTTGCTTCTTTGGAGCAATTCATTCGTTTTGTTTTTGGTTTTTGTTGCTTTTGTTTGTGTCAAAAAAGTGCCGTCGACATTCTCTGCTTCTCTGTCTAAACACAGCGTCGCAGCCGTCTGGCAACGCTTGCCTGCGCTGTGTTGCGTTTGCTGTGTTGCGTGTGCTGTGTTCGATGCATGGAGCTGTGTTGGAGCTCTGCCTGTCTCTGTGTGTGTGTGTGTGTGCTTGGCTGAAGTGTAAGCGGGAGCGAGCGATTATTGATCGCATTAGAGAAAATCGTTAACTGTAACATGGCGTCGCTCACAGAACGACAACGACAGCAACAACAAGTCGCATTAGTTCGCTCACTTACAGTGAGTGTGTGTGTGTGTTTGTGTGTGTGAGGCAGCTGCTCCACAGAAACAGACACAGTCAGAGACACAACCACAACGACAGAAACAGACACCAGAGGGCGTTGCTCGTCACTCGC
Organism: Drosophila recens; assembly: GCA_037043495.1. Classification (NCBI taxonomy): domain Eukaryota; kingdom Metazoa; phylum Arthropoda; class Insecta; order Diptera; family Drosophilidae; genus Drosophila; species Drosophila recens. The sequence goes on from JBAMBJ010003507.1 coordinate 12,753, forward strand.
CGCACACTCACACACACAGACACACACACAAACACACACACACGCACACACTCATATTGTTGACTCCGCCCAGTTGTTGTCTTGGCAACCAGGCGCTGCTCTGTTGATACAAGAGGCCCGTCGACAGCCAATGCGACTGCGCTGTCCGCGCTGTGTGCGTAAGAGAACCGTCGTCTCTCATTGGCAAGCGACTCCGAAGCGGTGGTTAAACGTGTGTGCGTGTGTGCGCGTGTGTGCGCGAGTGTGCGAGACGGGCATATCTAACTGAAGGCCGTGCGTGAGAGCGAGTCGGCGCTGTATCTGGCGTCCAATGCTGCTGCTGCGTCGCAGTCGCTGTCGCTGTCATCGTTGTCGGCGACGGCGGCACTTGAGCGCGGCTCGAACAATATTTGTTGGCAGCAAGCGCAAGCCAAATAGTAGACAAGCGTTCCCCTCTGCAAACAGTCACATTCAAGAGCTCAAGCCAAAGAGACACTCGAGCGGACCAGCAACAGCTACGGCAACAGCAACAGCAACAGCAACAGCAGCGGCAATAACAGCAGCCTCCAGTTGGCTCAGCAGCTACAGCAGCAGCAGCAACCTCAGACTCAGACTCAGACTCAGTGGCCAAAAAGCTGGCTAACAATTCACGTTCGTGCGTCGGTTTCGTTGCGGCGCGGCGCGCATTAAAATAGAATCGAGTCATATTTGCCACGTTATTTTATTGCCAAATTTGCACAAGGCATCAGCACACAAATAAATTAATCAAAGTGTTTAGGCGACAAGTGCACAAACAAATGCCAAGAGCAACAGCAACAGCAACAACAGCAACAACAGCAGTAATTGCTTAAAGCATAGAACTTGCAACAGCAATAACAACAGCAACAACAACAAGTGACAAGTGCAGTGCACAAAAATGCAGCAAATATTTAAATTAATTAACGCAGTGACAGTGCATTGAACAACAACAATAACAAACAAAAAAATAGTTGAATATCAAAAAAAAAAAAACAATTTTCATTTACACTTAAAACGCACGCGTCGTTTGCACGCGTTGAATTCTCAAATTCCTGCATCGCACTTGAACGCGCTGAGAGCGTTGACAAAGCCGGCAACATAACGGCGCAGCTATTGAACAGCTTCCTCAAGGGTAGTCCCCACCAGACCACCATCGACATCATGCAGAAGCTGTACGCGGAGCCGCCGCCCAGCGGTGCGCCCCAAAGCAGTCAGAGTGGCGGTGGCGGTGGCGGTGGCGCGGTGCCGACCAGCAACAGCAACAACAACAATCCCAATCCCAATTCCATTGCCACATCCAATGGCGGCAGCATGAGTCCGCTGGCGCGTTCCGCGTACACCATGAACAGCATGGGACTGACCGTGGGCGGCATGTCGTCGGTGTCGCCACAAGCCGCCGCCACCTTCGGCTCCAGCGTGCTGGACTCCGCGGCGGCCGTGGCCAGCATGGGCGGCAGCATGGGCGCGGCAGCGGCGATGAACTCGATGGGCGGCAACTGCATGACGCCCAGCTCGATGAGCTACGCGAGCATGGGATCGCCGCTGGGCAACATGGGCAACATCGGCTGCATGTCGGCCATGTCCGCGGCCAGCATGTCCGCGGCGGGTTTGGGCGCCGGCTACGCGCCGATGCCGTCGTCCGTCGGCGGGCGCGACATGGACAACGCGTCGCCGAACTCGCGACGCGGCCTGGACAAGCCGACGACGTACCGACGCAGCTACACGCACGCCAAGCCGCCGTACAGTTACATCTCGCTGATCACGATGGCCATCCAGAACAATCCGACGCGCATGCTGACGCTCTCGGAGATCTACCAGTTCATCATGGATCTGTTCCCGTTCTACAGGCAGAACCAGCAGCGCTGGCAGAACTCCATACGCCACTCGCTGAGCTTCAACGACTGCTTCGTGAAGATTCCGCGCACGCCGGACAAGCCGGGCAAGGGCTCGTTCTGGACACTGCATCCGGACTCGGGCAACATGTTCGAGAACGGCTGCTACCTGCGGCGCCAGAAGCGCTTCAAGGACGAGAAGAAGGAGGCGATTCGGCAGCTGCACAAGAGTCCGTCGCACAGCAGCCTGGAGGCGACGAGTCCGGGCAAGAAGGACCACGAGGACGCGCACCACATGCACCACCATCACACACATCACACGAGTCGACTGGAGCACCACCAGCACCACAAGGAGTCGGGCGGCGGCGGCGGCGGGGGCGTGCCACTCGCGGGCGTCAATGTCCTAAGCGCGGCGCACAGCAAGGACGCGGAGGCGCTGGCGATGCTGCACGCGAACGCGGAGCTGTGCCTCGGCCAGCAGGGGCAGCAGTTGCCCACGCACCACCCGCACCACCCGCACCACCACCAGACCCACCACCAGCTGCAGCAGGAGGAGCTGTCGGCGATGATGGCCAACCGCTGCCATCCGTCGCTGATCAGCGACTATCACTCCTCGATGCATCCGCTGAAGCAGGAGCCGTCCGGCTACACGCCCAGCAGCCACCCGTTCAGCATCAACCGCCTGCTGCCCACCGAGTCCAAGGCGGACATCAAGATGTACGACATGAGCCAGTACGCCGGCTACAACGCGCTCAGTCCGCTGACCAACTCCCACGCTGCCTTGGGCCAGGACTCGTACTACCAGAGTCTCGGCTATCACGCGCCAGCTGGAACCACGAGCTTGTGACATCACCAGTACCCGCTGGCTTAAGGGCGCGCGGAGCAGATGCTGCGCTTTGGCGGCTCGCATCACCAGCAGCAGCAGCAGCAGCAACACTTGCAGCAGCAACAGCAGCAACAACAGCAGCAACAGCAGCAGCAACAACAGCAGCAACAACAGCAGCAACAACAGCAGCAGCAACTGACATCCGCCACAAATACGACAACAACCAAGGCCAGCAGCAAGCCAGCGGTGGCCGTCAATTACTCACAAAAGCAGCAACAGCAACAGCAGCAACAGCAGCAGCAACAACAACAGCAGCAACATCAGCAGCAACAGCAGCAGCAGCAGCAATTGCTGCATAGCCAACTGTCCGCTGAGCTGCAGGAGGATTCATCCAACATTACCAGCGACCTAAGCGAGGAGCAGCTGCAGCAGCATCAGGCCGCCCAGCAGCAACTCTACAACAACTATCAGCAATATGCGGCGGCCGCCAGTTACCGCAACTGGAATCACAGCCTGACATTCAACAGCGCGGCCGCGTTGCAGAATCTGCTGTAGCCCAGCACAAGGCGAGGCTTTGTCCAGGTCCAGGTCCAGAGATTGTGAAACTCGCACTTGTCCAACTCAATCTCAGAGTATTAGTCTCATGTTGGCGGGGCTAATTAGCGAGGCGGCTGTTCATCAATGGCTTTTAGCACCTGGGCGCATCCTTTGAGGTCCCCGAGCACGTGAGTAAGAGTCCGCCGGCAACTGCAACTGCTCCTCATCCGCCACCATTGTAAATAGTCCAATTTACGCTTCTTCTGCTTACTCGTTGTCTTCGCCTTTATGTTAGGCTGCGCGCACACTGCGAGCTGAAAGCGCAGCTTATAGGCTAAGATAAGCTCAGCTTTCAGTGTGCGCACGCTCATATAAGCAGTGTGTTTGTTTTTTTTCGAGCTGATAAGCTCAGCTGGAAGCTCCGCTTTCAGCTGCCAGTGTGCGCGCAGCCTTATCGAGTATCTTTTTGTGTTTTTTTGTGTTTTCGATGTCGTTCTGTTGAGGAATTCAAGAAAAAAAGTGATGTAGTTGTAAGTGATGTAAGCCAACGGCCAGATGTATAAACAATTATGTTAATTATGTTATTGTTAACATTTATGTTTGCTAAGAAACTAAACAAAACAAAAAGAAATCAAGAAATTCCGTGCCATTTGTTTATTCTCAAAGTAAGCAATAACAATCAAATCGGTTAAAGCATTTTAAATGTATCTAAAAGAGAGAGAGACAGATAGAAAGAAAGAGATAGAGAGAGCAATGCGGGATTGTGTGTAATGTTCATTTAAAAAACAAACAAATCCTTTCATCCAAAGGCAATCGAATTCGAATCGCAAATGATCAAAAACCAAAAACTAATCAATATCCAACAACAACAACAAATACAACAGACCCTTAAGAATCTTCAAATTATTTAACTAAGCAACAAAATTTGGCCATGCATAGGAAACGTCACGTTTTAAATTAACAATTAACAACAAGAATTACTTATACGTTATGTACAATTTATAAATCATTTTCTATTATACTACAGCAATAATTCATTTTCTGTTATTTTACGAATTCGCTTAGGCTTAAGCATTCTGTAAATAATTAGTCTATATATAAATATATAAATATAAAATTATGTATGTACAATATATTTAATTCTAAGCAAGCTAAAATTAAACTTCACGCCCGAAAAAAGAAAAGAGAAAAAAAAACAATTTTTAAACTAACTTGAGAATTAATCAAATTGTATGCTACACAACATTAACAAATACTGTATAGCATTTAAAATTTAATTAGCATAAATAAAAAGAACAGAACACAATATGATGAAGGAATAAACAAATAAAAAAACAATGAACGAAAAAACTGCAATTATTATTCAATAATTTCTATTATTAATTTTATTATTGTGCGTCAACAAAATCACAACCACGCATTTTTACATTGAGCTAAGCTAATTGATTAAACTTAAATAATAACGGAAAACAAAATAAATAGTTTAAATATGACAAAAACAACAACAACCATGTAAAATACACAAACTAAAATTCATAAATGTCAACAGAAAAATAAGTAAAATGTGAATCCAAAATCTAAAGCTAGTTAAAATTAATATTATAAATCATGCAAAAATTAAAAAAACGACTATTTTAATGTTTGAAATATAAAAAACAACAACAAAAAAACAACAAAAATGAAAATCTATGGTCAATTTGTTTTAACTTTCCATTGACAAGGCAAAGTAATCAATGCGATGTCTTTGTTGACTTTAACAACTGACCTCCAACAAGCACTTCTATATTGATTGGGCTGGGCTATCATGGAACGACCGATAGCGCCTATGCACATATACATATATATGCACATATATACATATATATGTATATATATGACTGCACCCAGCACATCCAGCGATTCCAAGAGTTCTTGTGCCTATCTTATCGGATGCAGAGTGCAGTTTTTCACCAGTATTTTTCCCTTTTTCCCTTACATATTTTCTTTTTTATTTGATAAAACTTATCAGAGTGCACTCGTAAATTGCAACGGAACAACAAGGTAAACAATAACAACAACAAATATGACAGACAGTCCTGACTAACCCAACAAAATGACTAGACCCAGCCAAGTGTGAGATACCTACACAGAAAAAAAAATGCCATTCTAAAATTAAGTATAAAATACTTAATTTAAGCTCGCATTTTTTAAGTATATATTCGGGATTAAGATGAATAATCAAGCCTGAATCGGGATTAAAATGGGAAAATACACATTTGCCGAGCGCGAGAAGAAAATTCTCTCTCGGCCTCTCTTATTTCAACTGGTCCGGTGGCTCAATGGTTAGAGTCGCCGACTCCAGTTTGAAAACAATCTGGGTTCAATTCCCCCAGTGAATTAAAAAAAAAATTTTTTTAAAAAATATCTACTAAAAAAAAAAAAAAAGATTTAAAAAAAAAACGTTTAAAAAAAATGTTTAAAAAAAAATCTTAAAAAATTCGTTTAAAAAAAAAGTTAAAAAAATCTTAAAAACATTTAAAAAAAAAGTTTAAATGTAACGTAAAACATTATAAATAATATAAATTTTTTAGCCTGAACTTAAGAACTTCAGTATTGAATTCGGTTTTGAAAAAATCAAGTATTTTATACTTGGTTTAAGAAAATCCGAGATTACCCCACTTCTGACATCGTTTCGGATTGAATTCGGACTAAATATCTCGGATTTATTTTCCGTGTACCTATGTATATAGATACCTATCCTATGTTAACTAAACCTCTGCTCTGTGCTGTGTCCCTGTTTGCTTTTGTTTTTTTCTCGTACTCGCACGTAGTTAATATACATATGACACCTAGGACAGTTCCTGCTACTCTTGGTATCTGTTATCTGATATCTGGTCTTATCTACGCAATATAAACAACAACTACGACTGATCCAACACATATGTATATATGTATATATTCAGACCTATAGTTATCTCTGTGATTCATTTAAAAAAATCTACAATTTGTGCCGTGCTCTGGATGGTTGGCTTCTTTTCTTTTCCTTCTCATTTCGAATTCTCGAAACTTATCTGCGCCGTGTGGTCATGTTTAATGTTTAACAAGCTGTTGTCTTTTTAATTAAGCAGCCTGGAAGGTCACATTTTATATACTTTACAACTTCAACTGGGTCCCCAATGAAATACATAAAAAAACAGAACAGACAGAAAAAAATGGCGCTTCCATTTCGATTTTTTTCTTTCTTTCGATTTGTGCGTTCAATTCCTTGCTTGACATTGTGACTGAATAGCTAGAGTTTCTTCATTTTACGGCCAAGCAACCCCATCTGAATTGAGCTGGTTTCGCAATCTGTGCTTTGGGGTTGCTTTAACCACCAGTCTGCCCCAGCCCAGACATTGTTCCACCCACCAATTTCCTACACATTCCCCCCACTTCCTGCCAGACATGCGCTCTGCAAAGACGTTGAATCCCGGGGGCTTCTAAGCAGCAGGCAACACGGGTTTGTTGTGCTCGGGCCAGTCAATCTGTCAATCTGCCAGTCAGTCAGTCAGTCTGGAAAAACCAGCTATCTATTCAGCAATGTAAAGTAAAGCCAAAGCTGCTTCGCATGTACACGCGATCAATATGTTATTATTTTCGCATACTCATATATGACAGCCATATAAAATTCTTGCTTGCATATAAAATTCTATTAAAAAAAGTTTGAATTTTGACTCCACCTCCGTCCCGCCTATCTGCTGTCAAAATACAATTACAAAAATTGTCATGACATTTTGTTGGGCATTAAAAATGCATGTGCCACTGTCGACAATCGACTAAATGTGACTTACATTTAACATTTCGCATTTAACATTTATCGCCTAACATTTATCGTTTAACATTTAAAGCACTCTCTGGACTTTTGGTAATTCAAAGAATTCTTTTTTATAACAGTGGCCATAAATTAAAATTAAAATTAATAGAAAGTTTATTATAATTCATTTTGTATCAGTTTGAACCAACAGCACAGGCGAAGTGAAGAGAAAGAAGCTGGCATCCAATTAGCTGGTAAGCTACGAGTATTTCTGCTCCTGCTATGTAGAAACCACAATCTTGTAGTAATTTTCTAATGGAATATTTAATTTCAAAACGAGACACTGCAAGAGAGAGCCAGCTAACCAGCCAACCAGTCAGCCAACCAGCTAACCCGACTGTGGCATAAAAGAGCCTCAGCCATAAAAATGGCTACCCTTTTTACCCCCCACTGGGGCACTCACGACACAGCAGCAGATGCAGAAGAAGAAGCAGCAGCGTCAGCTTATGCCGGATGGATACACAGGAAGTAGTGGCACAGGAGCCCCATCTCCATGCCCGTCCTCCATTGCACAGTCAGGCCAAAGACAGCGCACGTACACAGGAAAAAAAACAAGAGATTCTGGGTTAAAATCAAACCCAAACGGTGTCTAAAGTTAGGTTATCTCGCAATAGCTGATACAACTACGATTTTTTAATTCCTTTATGGCAAATACTTTGAATATCGAAACTCTGAAGCAGCGTTGGGCACGAAATCTAAATTCGGGAGCATAACAACATCAATAGCGAGACTTTTGTGCGACTTCACGGCGCCGAATAGGCAGAAAAATAGTTGGGAGCAGTCGCTGCTCCCGGAGCCACTGCGTGCCCACCGCTGCTCTAAAGGATTTTCTTTGGCTATTTTAATGCTGAGAGTTCGCCATTTTATCCGCATATAGTGTTATTTTAACAATAATATCCTGAATATACAGGGGTGCCACAGAAATCGCTTTCGCTTGAACTTGACTTAAATTAATCAGGGGTGCCACAGAAATCGCCTTCGCTTGAGTTTGATTTAAATTTGTAGGCAATTTATGTCAAATTCAAGCGAAAGCGATTCCTATGGCACCCCTGTATATGAAATTTATGTCAAATTCGAGTGAAAGCGATTCCTGTGGCACCCCTGATATACTTCAAAATTACCTACTAAAATTAGGAATTTCAAATGCTAGGAATAGAATGCTATTTTTTTTCCAGTGTAGCAATGGCGGAGGCAACATCGACGTCGTTGTCGACGTCGTTGTCGTCGTCGTTGTAGTCACCGCACTTTTTATTTAGCTGCAGGGGCAAAGCTCGCCTGGTTCGCTGGATACTTGTGCCAGTGTCTGTCCCTCCCTTCTGCTTCCTTCCTCCTTATCCTGTCTTTGCCCCTTTGCCCCCTTTTCTTGCTTTGTGCACTGCTTTTTCATTATAATAATACTTTGTAATTAGGTTTTCGAAAGTTAATTAAAATTCGGTTATGAAAGCGGAAACTTTCCCATGAACGCTTCCGGTAACGGTAAAATGAAAACGCATGAGGGCGGGGCAGCTGTGTTGGGGGCTGGAATATGGGATCTGGGATCTAGAAATGGGTCTGGTCTTGTGAGTGGCTACAGGGGAGTCGGTCCTGGTCTCGGTCTCGTTCTCGTTCTGTGCCTTGTTAGCCAAAAGGAAAAAGTATAAAAGCGAAAAAGGTTTTTTTTTCGGTTTGCAACCAGAGACAAATTCGGGCAGCGAGTTGGAGTTGAACTTGGAGCTGGAGCTGGAAATGTGGAGAAAGACAACGAACGAACGCACGCAGCTCAACTTTGTTTCGAGCCAATTTTTGTGCAAACATTTCAGTTAAATTAAAAAATACATATTATATTTTAATGAGCAAAATGGCTGCCGTTGCCAGCGTTAACGTATGCGATGTTGTTGTTGCTGATGTTGCTGTTGTTGTCGCTGTTGTTGCTGTTGCTGTGGTTGTCACGTTTAATGCGCGACGCGCTCAGTCGCAAGGTTGGCCAACATTGCGAACGGGATAATTAAAATGATGACTTGAAAATAAATTGCTGTTATCTTTGACCAACAGGCTAGCTCGGGGTTTTCACAATCCCAGAGCCAGAGCCACAGAGACTGACAAAGAGACAGACCTCAGTTTCAGGCCGAATCCCACACGACCCTCTCGGGCTGTCGATGACGCGTCCATGTCGATGTCGATGTCGTTGTCGCTGTCGACGGTCGCCACATCATTATGCCCATGCCTGTCGCCATTTCCAGCTACACAGAAAAAAACGAATTCTAAAATGCAAACTTAAAATTCTTGATTTTAGCATGTATTTCTTTATAGTAAGTATTCAAGATATCTTTTTTTAAATTAATAAATAAATCTAAAGCATTTGATTTCGCTGGAAAAATACTTATGGAGCCCCGATTGTCAAAATATTTGACTAGAAAGAATTGATTAATCGTTTTTTTTTTTTATTTATTATGATAATTTGTTTTAATTCAGTTTTAACCTTATGCTAGTTTCTAATCGAGCTCTCGGGCAGTAAATAATATTAAGTGTAATCGATTTTTAAAAAAAAAATTAAATTATGTACTAATAACTATGATTAATCGTTCTTGAATCAAGTACTTCGAACTCGATTTGAGCAATTTTTAGATTACCGAATTTTTAACATCATTTTGGGTTGATTTTTAAAGCGGTGTCCTGGATTTTTTTTGTGTGTACGTTTTGTGGCTCCTCGCCGCAATACCTCTCTCACTCTCTTTCTCTCTCTCTCTCTCATTCCCTCTCTCGCTCTCCCTCTCCTTGTGTGTGTGCTCTATCAGCGCCTGCCGCCGCTGCGTGCCTGTGAGCGACACTTACGGATTAGGCCAACAACAGCAGCAACAGCAGCAACAACAACAACAACAGCAGCAACAACAACAACAACCACAGTGTTGCCGACGCTGGCTGACAAGTGCCCGTCTTTGCTCGATTGTCCTTTTTGCCGTTGCAATCGCCGTCGTCGTCGTCGTCGCCGTCATCGTCGTCGATGCTGCATTGTGTTTTGTTTATCTTAAGCATTCCACACATAATTAGCAGCAAAGCCGCCCCGTTAACAACGCCCACCTCCCCTTCTACCACCCACCCTCCTCCATCAGCAACTGCTGCTGCTGCTGGCAAATTGAAATTAATCCGTGAAACCTTACGTTAACTAAAATGCGGGCACGTGTCCTGGAAATCACGACTGGACCACGTCAAGACACGCGTCCTTCGTCCTTTTTCGTGCTCAGTAATCAAAACATTGCAAATCGGCACGGCAAAAGTGTGAAATCGACGGGGCTTTATCGGCACAGTCGCTGCCATAAGTTTTGGCATGTAGAGCACACTCGTATCTGCCGATCTGTATCTGTATCTCTATCTCTATCTGAGTGCTCTGGCCGGCAACAACAAGCTTAGCTGCAGCGTCAAACGCATTAATCACAATCGGCATTTTCTATGGTTGGGTGGCTAGAAAGGTGGGTGGGTGGTGTGGGTGGTTGGTGGGGGCGGCCATTTGTGGTTGGTTGGCTGGCTGACAGTGACTGATGTGCAGACAACAATGACAACAACAACAACAACAGCGGGAACAGCAATAACAAAGGCCGCTTATCGATTGGAAGCCGCAACACACCTTTATCAAGCAGCCAGCAACATCACCACCAACAACAGCAACACCATTGGATTGGATGAAATGTGAGACGACGACGACGATGGAAACGCGGCTAATAACCAAATTGTGTTTTGACAGACGAGCGAAAACGACAACGACATTGGCAACTTGAATGGTTAATGTGTATGCGAGTGTGTGTGTGTGTGCGAGTGTGTATGTGGCTAAAATCATTAGATTATGATAAATGTACTGCAGCATGTTTGTCTGTCCATCAATCGCCCCTAAAAACAATCAACAATATTTATGTGTGCGTTCATGCATAATTATATAAATATAAATATACACAAATTGACAGAGATGATGACGAAAGTGGCCACTAAAAATAACTAAGGATTATTAGAAAGTCATAGAAAACTGATAGACATTAATAAGCGTTTAGTAATTGTAATAAATAAATATTTCAAATGGGCCAATCATTTTCTTTTTTATTTTAGATTTCCCAGAGTTTTTAATTTTAATTTATTTTAAGAATTAAATATATATAATTTTTTAATTTTAATGTAATATTCTTAAATTATTTGTTGTGTTGGCTGCTTTAAGCATGACAATAAACAAATAAATAAATAAATAATAAAGAAAAGATTCTCTGCCTATTACAAATCATAAATTTATCAAATTTTTTTGGTGCAACAGTTTACTGAATACATTATTAATTTTTTGTTCACATAAGTATATAAAATTTCCACTAAGAAACTGAACAATCTAAAGTTTTATATGGAATTTGATGAAGTCATAAAAGAAAGTAAAATTTATATTAATAAAATTATTAATTATTGATTTAAGTTTTAGTTTAATTGTCAATATTTAATTTACCTTTTGCCGACTGATCTCAGTCGTGCTATAATTAATTAATTTATATTTTATAAACTTAAATTAGGAACGCGTTTGGCTATTTATTTTTATAGAAAGGACTCTCTGTTTGTTAAAGATATTCTAGGGTGCCACAGAAATCGCTTTCGCTTGAATTTCACTCAAATTTCATACAAATTTAAGTGATATTCAAACGGAAGCGATTTCTGTGGCACCACCGATTAACAGAAAATATTTTAAATTATTTTGAGTCCAACTTTTTATTAAATATATATTTTATTTTAAATTTGACATTTTATTTCTCCCTTCTTACCAATTTCAAAGCTCGTTAAAAGCAATTAAATAATGCTTCAAATGAGAGAAACATCAAGCAGACATTTAATTCAGTATATATATTTATATTTGAAAGCTGTTTGCAACTGCAATTCATAAATCAAACAGAACATTTTCATTTAGTTAATGCGCCGTTTTTATGTATATGTACAATAAATATTTAGTTCATTCATATATGAGCAACTTTTTCAGTTTTAATTAAAGCGCGAGAAAATTGCACTTGACATATTTGCAATTAAAAAGCAATTTAGTTAATTTGGCGGCAGGCATAAAAATCAAATTGTTGCAATAAAATTGTTTAGCAGTTGGCAGAAGTCAAATTCAAATTCAAATTCAAATTCGAATCGATGCGTGTGCGCTCATGGAATTAAATTAATTCAATTTATTTGAAAATCTATTTGCACACGCAGCCAAAATTAATGCGAAATAATCAACAACAAGCAGCAGCAGAAACAGGAAATTGTGGGAGTTTGGGGAATAAAGGAATAGGGGGTAAGGGGGAGGGGTGTTTACAAGTGGAATGCCTGCAATGGCCGTCGACCGCTTCCGGTGCGGACAATGGCAACGGAAACGGACATGGTCAATGACGCAGCTGGCGCATCCTCATCCTCATTTTGATGTGGAGTCTGAGTGGGAATGGGATTAGGGACTGTACACAGAAAAAAAGTGCTATTCTAAAATCAAGTATAAAATACTTAATTTAAGCTCGCATTTTTTAAGAATGTATTCATGATTAAGCTGAATAATCAAGCCTGAATCGGGATTAAAATGGGAAAATACACATTTGCTGAGCGCGAGAGGAAAATTCTCTCTCGGCCTCTCTCATTTCAACCGATCCGGTGGCTCAATGGTTAGAGTCGCCGACTCCAGTTTGAAAACAATCTGGGTTCGATTCCCCCAGTCATTTAAAAAAGAAAAAGGTAAAAATTAAAAATGGTAAATAAAAAATAATTTAAAAAAAATTCAAAGTAAAATTAAAACAAAATCTATTAAAAGAAAATATGTAAAAAAAAAAAAGTTTAAAAAAACTTAAATCTTGAAAAAAAAATTAAATGTAACGAAAAACATTATAATAAATAAAAATTTTTTAGTCTGAATTTAAGAATTTCTGGATTGAATTCGGGATTGAAAAAATCACGTATTTCATACTTGGTTTAAGATAATCCGAGATTACCCGGATTTTTTTTCTGTGTAGGGAAGCTGCTTCCTGGATGTTTGCGCAAAACGCTCCAGTGCATAAATGAATGAATGAGCAAGTGAGCGAATGATTGACTGACTGATTGACTGACTGATTGACTGACTGACTGACTGGTTGACTGATGCACATGACTTGACAACGCTGGCAACAATGACAACGAACAACGTCAGTGACAACGACAACAAGTGAAGACGAGGCAACAAATTCATGCAATCTAATTCACAATTAATTGCAAATTCCCTGCCACTTACGGAGCCTCCGTCTGTGTGTTTTAGTGTGTGTGTGTGTGTGCGAGCATGTGAAAATATTTGCACAATAATTAATTGAATAATGTCAATAAATTTTCAACACATTTCCACATGTGACACAGATAGAGATGGAGCTGGAGTTAAACTTTCACACACATGTCCTCGCACAGGACAAACACATTTGCGTACGGGCTGGTCCAGCTTAGTTTAGTTTAGTCCAGTCCAGACCGATCCGTGTCCTGTCGCCTCTCCACTCCCCTCTGCATGGGACAATACGCAAACTGGACAAGTTTGTCTGCAGTTTCGGCTGCCAGGCTGACTCTGATGGTGGTGGTGCGATTAGGCGAAACGAATCAACAAATCAACACACTCAGCAAATTCGTCAGCAGGATGTGGTTGCCTCCCACCCCCCTCCTCCTCCGCTGCCTGCTGCACATTGTGTCTCATTTCCATTTCCAGCAGACAACGTCGACTGCTCAAAAGTTTGTCTTTCAATTTCGAAAATGGTATTTGTCAAGTGGGCGCCATTCCATTCCATTCCCTCCCCGCCTGTCAGTCTGTTGGGCTTTTGGATTTGCATAGCTCAGCAGCAACAATCGCAGCAGCAGCAACAACAGCAACATCAGCAGCAGCAATGTTCCAAACAATGCTCACGTTTGACCGTAGGGATATATAGTAGGATCCATGTGTTTTGCCCTGTGTGTCCTTCAAAATGGCTCAAGTGCTCGAGAAGAGCAGCCACTGCCATTGGCAGGACACTCGTCCTTTTTCCAGACATCCAGCAGGCAACAAACTCTCTCTTTTTCTGACACACAAACCGCCTGCCCTAATTTTGAGCATTTTTCTACGAATTTCCTTCATTTGTTTGACTTTAGAGCACAGCTTCCATAAATCGTATGCAGCAAAGAATTTTTTGACGAACTTTGAAACGAAATATGTAATACCTCCAAGTAGCGAACAATAATCATTATCAATCCATTAATAGATAATAGATTAATTATATCAGATTATTATCAATGACATTCATCAATAAGTTTAATTTGCAACCGGAAATATAATGAATAGATAAATGTGTGCAAGTTTTTTTTGTAATTATTTGCTGTAAGCATTGGAAGAGTTTTATGAAGTTTATTAAACTAGAATTCAGTAAATTAAAATAAGTCGTTAAGTTAGTAATAAGTATTAACAATGAGATTTTATGTAGATCAATAAATTAAGATGGAAACTGGAAAGAAATAATGAAAAAATGTAGACCATATGTTAAGTTAATAACTTCATTTAACTTTTCTAACTTTTCAGTTACGAACTGAAATTATTTTTAACATAATCTAAATGTTTATTTCACATGCTTATTTTACAATAATATTTAAATCCTAACAAATTTTTTCTTCTTTCTGTTAACTATTTTTAAATTAAATAAATAATAAATAAAATTCAAGTGCATTAAAATTTGTGCCAGGACAATTAAATAAATTTCCTTTCATTATATGAAGATAATCCTAAATTTTATAAAACATAAAGATACATCAATTGACAGCTCAAAAGGTAAATTGGATCGCGGCAGAATTGCCCGACAGGCAATCTCAGTCACTAGCGCATTCATCAATGAAAACAGACAGCAAGGAGAGAAGAAATGCATTTGGTTTTCAGAGGATCGAAGTGAGAGTTCCCTTTGGGCCATATGCGGATCTAGCTTAAGGTAATTGTTTGGGTAGCTAAGCCAACATAACAAAGCGCACATTAAGCAACAAGGCCAAGAGAACCCTTAGTCAATAAAGAAAACAGGATAAGCCAGCATTTCCGAACTGCAAGTCAAAAGGAAAAGATCTAAGCAAGCGGAATTCCCCAAAAATGAATAATAAAAAAACCGAAAAAAAAACAGAAAACCTAAAAAAAGAGCAACGATTCTAAGTGAATAATGCCAAATGCCCAATGCACTTTTGTCGTCATGTGTTTGAGTGTATGAATGTTTGAGTGCGTGCTCAAACAGTTTTTCTGGCCAATTGAGCAGGGCTAAACAACAACTACTTGATGCGGAGACAATGGAAAATAGTAGGCGGCACTCGGCGTACGGTACGGTAAAGCTTACCGCAAGCACAACACATGTAAATGTCAGTCGGGGGCCAAATCCGGCGTAATTGATCGATGCACGGAGCGAAGCTTAGCGCCTGTCGCCGCGGGTGCAATGCCAATAAAAACCAGCTCTGACTTTGGCTGGTTGGCTGGAATGTCGCCAGGGCAGCTTAAGTACCTGCCTGCACAATGGGCGCCCATTCATGCCGACTGCGACTGCGACTGAATGTCAATCATGTCTGGCAACCCCATGCCGCATAATGCCACCAGATGTTCAATGGGCTAAAGATTTTTCATTTCTCATTTTATTTGATTTGCCGCGCCCTGAAGCAAGGACTGACAAGAGAGAGAGAGAGAGAAACATGCAAATGAAAAACGCGTCACGACAGGTGCAATGCCCAAGGATCTGAAGCCTGAAGTCAAGTCAACTCAACTCAAGTCGGGTCAAGTATTCGTATTTGTCTCTCTGTATCTTTGCATATGTGCCGAATGTTAACAGCAGGTCAAACTAGGCAGCTTTAACTAAACTTTAGTGCTACACAGAAAGAAAATGCCATTATAAAATCAAGTATAAAATACTTAATTTAAGCTCGCATTTTTAAGTATGTATTCAGGATTAAGCTAGATAATCAAGCCTGCAAAGGGATTAAAATTGGAAAATACACATTTGCCAAGCGCGAGAGGAAAATTCTCTCTCGGCCTCTCTCATTTCAACCGGTACGGTGGCTCAATGGTTAGAGTCGCCGACTCCAGGTTGAAAAAAATCTGGGTTCGATTCTCCCGTCAATTAAAAAAAAAAGGGTAAAAATAAAAAAATGTTATAAATAAAATTTAAAAAAGAGATATCTATTAAAAAAAATATTGTAAAAAAAAAATGTTTAAAAAAAAACGTTTGCAAAAAAATATCTTAAAAAAAAGAGTTTAAATGTAACGAAAATTAATACAAATTTTTTAGCCTGAATTTAAGAATTTCAGGATTGAATCCGGGATTGAAAAAATCAAGTGTTTCATACTTGGTTTAAGAAAATCCGAGATTACCCCACTTCTGACATCGTTTCGGATTGAATTCGGGCTAAATATCCCGGGTCTTTTTTTTCTGTGTAAGGATCTGGCCTGAAGTCAAGTCGTGTCAAGTAAGTATCTCTCTGTATCTTTGCATATGTGCCAAATGTTAACAGCAGGTCAAACTGTTGGGCAGCTTTAACTAAACTTTAGTACAGCCCACGCACGCCAGGTGTCGCTGTTATCGTTGCCTAATGTGCCAATATTTTTACAATGTTAAAACATGTTGAACAATCGCCGTTTGACAACTAAATTAAGCCATTTGTCACAGCTTATTTATACATATGCTGGCATTTAACACGCAGGTTAAAGGAGTGACAGAGAGGGAGGGAGAGAGATAGAGTGGGAGGGAGACACATTGGGATGCGGTTGGTGGTGACTGTTGCCTTTTGATTGGAAATATATTTGCGTGGTTGTTTTTGGACCGGGCACTTGGCGCGAGGCATTAGAATAACAACAACATAAATCCAATGAAAACAACAACCGCCCATCAACACCCTCGAAACAAATTGCCAGCACATGCTAAGGCAACGAAAGGTTGTTCACCAAGTTGTTGTTGCTGTTGTTGTTGCTGTTGTTATTGTTGCTTTATTGATGCTGTAGCCCCCATTGTACAATGTACATAGCATTTAATTGAAATGGGCGCGCATTTGTTTCTGCATTTTATGCTCACTAGCCGCATTAAAGTGCTAATGCATTGTTGTTGTTTTTGGCTCTTCTGGCGATACACACACACACACACACATACACACATACACTATGCAACCCCTAAACTGTTTCGAAGGGAATGAAAGAACCGTTCACTCACAGCTCACTCACGAACAATCAACCCCAAATAATAGCAAGGATTACGAGTCCTCGCTGCTGCCCGATTCCCGTACGAGCGGAGTGCATTGTCCTGGACACACATCAGAAACCAGCTAGAGAAATTGTTAGCTACTAAACACAACGACTAGCAGATACCTTGCGATAGAATGCTAGCTATGAATTTACTGAAAAAAATATCATATAAAATAAAAAATTAACAAAATAAAAATAAAAAATAAATAAAGAAATAAAAAATAAAATGAAATATCATATTTCAAAAATAATAATACAAGATAATCAGGGGTGCCAAAGAAATCGCTTTCGCTTGAATTTCATACAAATTTTAAATAAATTTAAGTGAAATTCAAGCGAAAGCGATTTCTGTGGCATGCCTGAAAATTTTTTTTATTAAGTTTTGCTTCATTTTTTTAACGGATTAAATGTTTTAATAATTGTTATCAGGGACCGTAATCATTATGAATTAAGTATATTATAAATATAACATTTAAAGATTTTCAAGGATACTATTCAATGATAATGATTAATTTTGAGCGAAAAAATAAAACTCACAAATAATCATTATTTTTGATTATTATTTTTACACTATTTTTTAATTTTATTTTTTCGCTCAGTATAAAACTTACTTTTAAAAACGATACGTAATCATTTGAAATAATTTTTCTTATGCTTGATGGGTCCCCTGGATTTTTTTTAAAGGGATATGCAAACATTTTGGAGAGCCACGAATTAAAAGTCAGTTTTATTTTGAGCGAAAAAAATAAAAATCATTTACAATGATTATTTTTTAGTTTTATTTTTTCGCTCAAATTTAATTATTATCATTATTTTATTGCATATGTATTATAGTCATTGATTTTTTGATGTAAAATAATTTCAATAATCATTATTTGCGGCTCCTGATTGTTATTAATCTAAGTAATTTTATGATTTAAATATGTCTTATTATTTTATGATATTTATTTGAATTCTCAAATATCAAATATATGTTTAATAAAAGTATTCCAGTGCCAACATCATAATCAAGTGAAAATACCGTGTCTGAAAATCGTTACTCTTTCTATATGTGTATAAAAGGACGTCAAAAATCTTTGGGTAAGCAGGACACAAGAGCAAGGACAAGGGCAAGGGATGCCAGCAGCGTCGCAGTTGCTGTCGCTCCGTTGACTGCGACGCCGACTGCGAGTGCTCGTCATCGGTCTTTGGTGTATGTTTTGAGGCTACAGATATCAGGGCAATAAAATAATTGCGACAATAAGCGTTTCATTATTCATTTGTGTGACTGCAAGGGGCGAGCAATTTGCGAGCAGGTCACAATTCAAGGGGTGGGGAGGGGGGTGACGACAACTGAGGTTGATTGCTGGGGTGGCAAGAGGAGGGGTGTGAGGTGCCTGCCAGCTCTGATGTTAATCCAACTGTGCGCGGGTTTCATGCATTTCCTGCTCTCTTGCCGTTTTAACAGTTAATAGTTTGCCACAAAGGCTGTGCTTTGATTCAATTCTGAATTTCTGAAAAGGGAAGCAAAGTGAAGGGGAGGAAGAGGAAGAGGGTAGAGGCAAAGGGAGGGGGAGGGGTAGGTGTCACCCACCCGCCAGATGATCTTGATTTGATTATTGCGGCGTTAATACAATTGATATTCGGAGCAGCTCAAACTGTTTCGCTTTTTTTGTGTCAGATTCATTCATTCTATTATGTTTGTAATTGTGAATGGTTTGATGTTGCGGCTTAGACAAATTGTTGCAGTTGTTGATGGTTTTTTTATTTCTACTTCAACAACACACTCGAGGGGCGTCAAATAATAACATTTGTTTATGCCAAAACCTGTCAGGACCAATAAACTATATTTGGGCTAAGCCAATTTAAGCATAAACTCTCAACATAAGAGTTTATTAAAGCCCTCCACTCAATGCTCTTATCTTTTTCTTTGTCTTATCAATTACAACATTTAGCCCCAACTAACTGCACTTTAATTGTCCGTTTGCTTAATTGCACGTTTCGGGCCAAGTCTCCAGTTCCTTGCCGGAAAAAATGGGAAAATTGAAGAAAACGCAATTGCTCGAAATAATTTGAATTGAGTGCGCAAATACCGCGTGAATTTTCAAGTTAAATTGTACAACTTTTTTTTCAGTTATTCATTAGGCTGAATTAAGTATTCAGACGGAATGGAAATTTTTTAATTGAGCTTGCATAATTAGACAAAATAATTGACTGCAGATACAATGTGATTTTCTGAAATTGAAACGCAAACTGAAGGTTGAAAAGTAAGTAAGTTATGAAAGTAGCAAAATGATTAGTTTAATTTCAATAAAATTTAAGTATTGAAATTTCTAATAATTGATAAATTGCAAGAAAAAAGTTTGCGCAGTGTCCAATGACAAACTTTTATTTTTTTAAATTATTTATGAATTTAATTTGATATCATTCGTCACAAAATTTAGCATCAGAAACATTGAAGCTCGGAAATACTTTTGTGAGTAGACTTTTATCTTGTAAGAAGGTTTTTTTTATAAGATTTCATAATAATTTTAGAATTATTATTTCTTATAATTGACGATATAATTAATTTAAACATAGCTGATAGAAATAAATGCTTTCGATCAGTTAAATCTGTCTGCCAAATAGACCATTAACAAATGCACAGCAAATCCAAAAGTACACAATCAGCCAACCTATTGAACCACCCAACCACCGAACCATCGAGCCACCCAATCAACCAGTCGGAGTGTGCTTTAAATTCTCATTTGTGTACTGAACCACAATACTAGTACCGAGCACAGAGTACCGAGTACCGAGTACATTCTTCAAATGCGCTACCTTGCGCCTTGTTATTCTAGCAAACAAATGAAAGTGAAAGCACAAATTTTGCGATGCTTCTTTTATTTTTTTTCATGTTTCTTTTAAACACACACACAGGGAATACACTTATACAAATATATTTATACATCTAGATATATATTTTTAGTAGTTCAGAGAGAGAGAGAGAGAGAGGGAGATAGAGATAGAGAGAGCGCGACGTTTGGTTTGGTGCCAAAAATTGCTTCCGAAATCAGCCAAAAAACCAAAGCAAAACAGCGCAACGTCCACATTGGAATGTATCCGAGTGTGTGTGTGTTTTGTGTGTGTGTGTGTGTGTGTCGGCCATGTTGGGCTACTGGGTGCCACAGCTAACACACACAGAAAGAGAAAGAAGAAGAAAGACAGAGAGAGAGAGAGAGAGAGAGAGAGAGAGCCAAAGAGGCGCCCATAGAGCAATCGGTGGAGCTGTCGAGTTTGAGTTTGCTGCTCAAATATTATGCGAACGCAAATATTTTTATTTAGTAAATGTCATTTATTATTTATGTTTATTCGAGCACTTATCTAGCGCTGCTTAACAACTTCAGCTCTAATGCACGACGACTGCCAGGAGAGGGGAGAGAGGAGAGTGGAAAGACGAGTTGGGGTTAGACGATGAAGACGATGATGATGATGATGATGGCAGCAAGGCCATGCCACCAAATTGAAAACGGAATCAACAAGAAATCGAACATTGAAAGTGGCAAGTGGCAAGTGGAATGCGACTCCCACGTACTCGTCGTATTCCTTTTCTCCATTTCTCCTTTTGCCATTTGCCTTTTACTCGCATTGCCATGGCCAGGATGTCAGTGGGAGCAAATTTAAAGTCAAACTAAACTGCGAGTAAATAGAAATACAAAAAGGCAAACAAAAACAATGCCAACTGGCGGCAGTATGAGTATGTACAAGTATTGTATGTGTGTTTGTAGTAAGGATACGCAGAAGTCACTACACAGAAAGAAAAATCCAGGTAACGGAATAAAATCCATCTCAAATGCTGTTGAAAGTAATTTCGGAATTTCTTTAACGGACCATGAACTAATTTATTCAAGTAAAAATTTTTATAAATTCTCCTTCGAAAATATTCTTGTTATAGGGGCTCAATAGGAATTTATTTTAACTGAAATTAAATGTTGCAGATTTTAGTTTAGATTGTATTTATCATTTCATGCGTATACTGTGTTAATTTAACAATAATACTCTGAAAACATGCTAAAATCATATTTGTTAAATTTCGATTAGAATTACTAATCAATTAGATTATTTTTGAAAATTTGTGATTTTTTAATGATTACGATTATTCTAAAATTATTACAATTATTCAAAAATAATCAGAAAAAAATCAAAAATAATCTTTCTGATTATTTTGGATTATTTTTGATTTTTTCTTTTTATTTTGGCTACTTTGATTGTGAATATTTAAAATAATAGGATTTTTTACTAAATAGTCATAATTAATTAGAAATAATTAAATATAATCAGAAATAATCAGAAAAATATCCAAAATAATCCGAATAACCAAAAAGATTATTTTTGATTTTTTCTGATTATTTTTGAATAATTGTAATAATTTTCGATTATTTTTGATTTATTGTAATCGTAATCATTAAATAATTGGGTAAAACCAAAAATAATCGTAATTTAATTACTAATGATTATGATTACAATTCATTATTTATCGGATTTAAAATGTATATTTGAAGATCATGAATTTTACACTTGAATTTAGGTATGATTTTTTGTTTCAGTGTAGCAATTCCAGTCACAGCCACAGTTGGAGCTTCGGTGGATTCAGTCGCAGTCGCAGGCAAATTCCGAGCCGAGTGTACACAAGCCGCCGTCTAGCGCTTGTCTGCCAAGTGCGAGCCGTGGGAACGGGGATGGAGGAGACGAAGGAGGAGGAGTGAGGGATGGGATGGGAATGAGAACGGAACAGCCTCCTCCTGGTCAACAACAACAACAACAACAATGACAACATTGGTGGCATGCACTTCGATGGCTTGAAATATTTGTGATTGTTTCGCATTCGATTTACCAAGTGTTGCAACGTCCTTGGATCTGACAAGAGATAGAGAAAGACAGCTGAAGAGTAACAGAGATAGATAGAGAGGGGGGAAAGAGCGAGATGCAAAGAGCGCCAAATGGGGGCGCCCTCTATTGACTATGAATGACTTTTTTATTTTTACTTTTTTATATCAAGTTGTCATTGTTGTCTCTGTCCGTTTGTATGTCTGTCTGACTGTTGTTGTTGTTGTTGTGATTATTGTTATTAGCCTAGCAAACAAATTGGTAAATAATAAATATTTTCCAGTTAAATATTGTTAGTAGTAGCATGGCATTTTTTTTAAAACCTGCCACAAGCCATGCCACGGATCATGGACTCCAACCTCCTCCTCCACCTTCTTCTTTCATGCTCCTGCTTACTTATGCATGTAGATCTTTTGAGGAGGCGTCGCTGCTTCACGTTCCCGCTTCCCCTTTCCGCTTCCCCTTCACGCCACATTGCCAATGACTTGCGCTTTCGTTGTGTGTCAATATGTGCTCAATATATGTGTGTGTGTGTGTGCCAAGGGAAATTGGTAGCCCACATTTACAAAATCAGAAAAGCGCTTGATTTGTAAAATATTTGCTCTGCACAAACGAACGCAGCAATTGTTCAATTCCATACAGTCGAGAGAGCCTCAGCCTGTTGGCTTCATCGTCATCGTCGTCGTCGTCGACAATTTGTTTGAAATTGTTTATGAAGCGACACCTGTAGGTGATAATAATAAACAATCGAAGCACGACTTGGACGCCCAATCGAAACAAACCTCCTCAGTTGAGGGCCTGGGCACACAGAAGCTGCATACATACATACGAGTATGTGTATATGCAAATGTGGCGTCTACAATTGGCCGACAGTTTATTTCAAGACTAGATCTTAAGTAGAACAACATCAGAAGATCAATGGAACTACACAAAATTCGAAACGACTTTTCATAGATTTCAAAACTTTGGCAAAACTGATACGATTTTCAAGCGAAATATAATTTTGATAATGGTTTGGCCTCTAAATTGTTGGAGTACAACAATAACATCTAAACAACATCAACGGCGAGTCTTTTGTGCGACTTCACAGCGCCGAATAGGCCGAATTGCAGTCGCTGCTCCCGGAGCCACTGCCTGCCCACCACTGCTCTAAATTAAATTTTCATTGAAATTTTATTCATTTTGCTCAAATAATTTTGATATCTATTTTTATAAAGTTGTTTTAAAAGACCTAAAGGTTTAATAAAATAAAGCTAATAAACGTATGAAAATCTGATGATATGGAAATGTTAATTTTCATTTATATCTATATTTACAATTTAAAGTTACTATCCATAGTCTTGACCCCTAATTGTATTTCCATGTATAACTCCTCTTTATTTTTTACCTTTTTTTTAATTTTTTTGCATGTAATATTTGGCCCATTGGAATAACTTGTGTCTCTGGCTTAAGTGTCCATTACTTAAAGCCCATTTAATGGCTATGCAATGTAGTTATATTCGAGAGCATTTCCTGGAATTTCGCTGTTGCTTTTCACACCAATCTTTGGTCAAGCCTTTTTTTGTTGCTGTCGTTGTTGGTCGTGTTGGACTTGGCTGGCAATATTTGCCAATTTGAGTGCTATCGGTTACTTTGACGCATTGTTAAAGGTAAAACGCATGCAAGAAAAACAGAAAAATTATTTAAATTATATGCGATAAATGAGCCGTGGATATTTGTGTGAAAAAATAAGATATATTTTTGGCTATTATTTGTTTGCTGTTAATATTTTGTGATGTGGAGCGAGAGTCTAAAATTGTCCGGATATTTGATGAGTATTTGCGAAAGCATTAAACCAAGGGTAACGCCCTGAACGGCGAACAGAACGAACCATAATCGGAGTTACAGTCACAGTCAGAGTTTAACAACCAACAACCACAAAGGCAACCACCGAGATTGCCCAGTGTGAGAATCAGTTCGCATTACTTTGGGCTCTGGGGTGGAGTTGGTGGATCGCCCAGCAAGGTGTGCTCGACTCAAGTACTCGCTCTGTGTGTGCTTAGTTTTTACAGGGCTTATTAATAATCGTAAGGCGAGCGGCACATTTTGTATTATACATATTCTTGGAAAAGCTGTAAATTGCACTTTGTAAACAAATGTGAGCAAGAAAGAAAGAAACGCTAAGACCCCCTGTATTATCTCTCTGATAAATGATAAAGTCTCGCTCTACGTTGAGTTGAATCTACCGCATTATCTGTATCTGGGAACAGGAAGACGCACCAAGTATTTTACCGCGATATCAGGCGCTTATCTAATCAGACGCTGCATAAATGCAAATAACGAAAGATCGTGCCGGAGTCCGGGCAAGGGATCGGTTCCGTTCCCATTCCCGTTCCCCTTCCCATTCCCTTGCGTCCCGGTGTCGTTCTGATTTTGTATAATGAGACAGCCACGAAGTTGAAGATAAGCTGAAGCAGAAGAAGAATGAAATGCATCCGCCGCGTGAGGCGTCAACGCGGAGCGCAAACAGTGACAAGAACAGAGCGAATTCTTTCTTCTTTCGGGCTGCAGATAACAGACCTGAGAAAAGGTCGAGTGTAAGCGTCTATATATAGCACGGGACAGACTCAATCTGCTTTATGCTCTTATCTTTCAGGCCCTGCACGGCAAATATGGCTGCTGATTAAGGCGACCAACAAAATGGCTTTCGCTTTAGTCAGATTATTGACCCAACTACAATGCATAGTAAGTGACAGTCGGGTTTTTGGACTATATCAAATCAGCCAACCAGCCGACCATCTGGCTTAATTAAGAACAAGTCGACAAACATTGAAGTCAGTGAAAATAGTTGGCCTCGTTTATCGCGCGCCATCAATCAGGCACTTTCCCGCAGGACAACGGCAAGCGACCCAAATGGGACTAGGAGACAGACCCCAAATGATTACGTAATTCAGGAGAGAGGGGGATACTAAGAAAGGCAGTTGTAAACGAATGTTAAACACACTTTATAAAATTTTATTGAGTGTTTTAAGAATCAAGCTAATAAGTATAAATATAAATTAATCATATAATATATTATTTCAGGTCAAATTTTCATTCAATGTTTTTAATTATTATTTAAATTTTATAATAAACTTAAAGAACTTAAAGAGATAGAGAAGAGAAAGTTGTTATATAATATGCAAATTATTTAACAATTATAGAAAATACTTTAATTCAATTTTTGTAAATGTATTTTTAAAATTTTTATAAAATAAACTTAAAATAATCAAAAAAAATTAAATTTTTATTTATTTATTATTTAAGAATCAAGCTAATATAAATATCAATAACTCATATAATATATTATTTCAGATCAAATTTTAATTCAATTTTTTTAATTATTATATAAATTTTATAATAAATTAAAATAATTTAAAGAGAAAAAGAGCGAGAGAGAAGAAAAAGTTGCCAAAATAATATGGAATACAATATGCAAATTACTTAACAGTTATAGCAGACATTTTAATTAAATTGTTGTAAATGTATTTAAAATATTTTGATAAAATAAACTTAAAAAAAGGCATTATTTAAAAATAATTAGAAAAATTTAAGTACCATTTTACCTTTACATAATATTTTATAATTTATATTTCAAAGTTTCTATTTATTATATTTTATAATAATTTTGGAATTAGTAAACATTGGATATAATTGCATAAAATTAAATGAATGAATTTATTTATAATCACAGCAAGACTATGTAAAGAGCATTCTTATTATATAAACTATATAAATTGAGCAGAGTATATACTAACATATACATATATCATAGGACATCCAAGCAGAGTCTGCTTAGCGTGCCGGGCAACAATTGCTAGGCATGTCTATTACTAACCGTGTCTCTTTCTGAGTGTGTGTGTGTGACTGCGAGTCCTTATGACAATTTGATGAGGACCTTATTTACACTAGTTAAAAGCTCAGCCCCCGCTGCCAGCTCCAATGAGTGAATGTTGCTGTTGTTGTCAATAAAACAAAAATAGGGCAGCAACAGGGACACCCAAAAAAAAAGAGATAAAAAAAAAAGAAATTGGAAAAAAGGCTATAGTCGTGACTCCGACTATGAAATACCTGATACATACTTTTAGGCGCTTGCTTGGCTTTGAGATTTAAAGCTGTCATTACTGATGCTTTAGTTGTCTAGTCGTTTTGGGACTTAGTTGGCTAATAGATAATAATAATGTTAGATAACGATAAGTGTCAGAAGAACGTTATATATTATAGGTTCGAAGAATAAGCTATATCTTATAGGCTTCTTTCTTCATGTAAGACACATTGCAGCGAATACAATATACCCTATACCTTTTTCTAAGTAACGGGTAAATATATCCTATAGCTTGGCGCTTGCATGACAAGCGGCCATTTTGATGGCCGTTGGCCGTGTGTCCGTGTGTCCGTATTTTTCCGTATACGCGCGTATCCAATCAAGCATATATCGTTTGTCTATAGGTGTGTGTATAAATGTGTATGTGTGTGTATATGTGTATATATATGTATGTGTATGGGGGCGGTGCGTGGTGGACGTGGTCAACATTCGTTGATTACGTATACGACTGGGGCGCCAATCAACCAAACGTCAACGTCAGCGAAGGGCCAAGCGAATTGTTGTTGTTGTTATTGTTGCATAGCAATGCTGAAATGTCGCTCAAAATAGGAACAACATAGCTTCTACACACACACACACACCACACTCGCAGAATGCGTTTACATTCTTTTTTTTGTTGTACCCCTGGCTTGAATCAATATTAGTAATTTGAATTATTCAAAAGACAAATATGAAGCTTTAATGGCCAAACAGCATGCCCGTAGTCGGCACTCATTTTCCCCACCTCTCGCCTGCAGCCAGTGAACTTCACTTCCAATCCCTCCTACCTTCCACTTCTCTCCGTCTCTTCTCCTACTTCTCTGGCCAGAACTTGGGGCCTGTTTACTGCTACCATTGCAGCTGCAGGCCATTGTATATTGGGCATTGGGTATTGGGCTTTGAGTATTGGGTCGAGACTGCAGGCAGCAACGGCGACAACTCAATAATTTGGCGAGTCGCCCAATTTAATGCCAGGACAGGTGTGGGCCACGATGGATGGCCAGAAGCAGCAGCAGCAACAGCAGCAGCAGCAGCGTCCATTGTCAACGTCTACGGCGTTCGTTGGGCCAGGTAAATACGTCAATTTAAATCCGTGGATTGGATTGTAAGTCAATGTTTGACTTTTGCTCGCTGATTGATTGCTCAACAGCAACTGCAGCAGCCAACAGCCAAGAGCCAACAGCCAGGACATAGTCAGGAGTCAGAAGTCAGAAAGGATACAGAACCCAGGAGTTGGAGCTGGAGTCGCCTGCATATGCATACGGCCTAAAGCTGATGACTCGGCCAGCTCCTCTGGGGCACTTGCAACACACACAGGGAGAGAGAGAGAGGGAGAGGGGAGTGTAGAGGAGGAGTGTAGAAGCTGCAACAACAGTTTACACGATTTACAGCCAAGTGAAGTTTGCATAGCGGAGTCGAGCGTATGAATCAACGATTTTCTGCTGTGCCGTCATAATTTCCATCTCCCAAAAAATGTACACACACACCCAACCCCACAACAACAGCAATAACAGCAACACACACACACCAATTTTGGGCTACTTGAAGCACAAAGTAGAGTTGCTTATTTCCCTGCACTTTAAGTGGCAAAGCCAACAAATTATGCTCCGAGTGCTGAATTAAATGTGCGCCCAACAACACGATATATATTTAACTTTAGATTTTGGTCAAGTTTGGCACACGAGTATATGTGCGAATATAATTCAGCAAATGCTGGGTCTGTGTATCATGCTCGCTCGAACGAGGGCAGTCCGAGCAGTTGTACATTGCACAAATCAAAAACAATCGCCGAGGTGGCAAAATATAAATCAAGGTTGCAAGCTTAAATTATAAAGCAGCGGTGGGCACGCAGTGGCTCCGGGAGCAGCGACTGCTCTTAGTTAAAAGACTCGCTGTTGATGTTGTTGTAGTTGTTATTGTTGTGCTCCCGAACTCAGATTTCGTGCCCATCGCTGGCTTAAATTATAAAACATGATTTAAATTGAATTATTTACTATTGTACTTCTTAGTCAAGTAAAATGTTGATTGCAATTTTATCCTGAACTGTTCAGGCAACCCTCGTGTATGTATATTTAAACTCAATTTTAGACACATGTGCATTATTGTTGTCTATCTGGTGGACGCTGTCTATCCAGCCGCAACAACAGCGCCAACAACAAACAGTCAAAACCAAAGCCACCGCAACAGCAGCAGCAGCAGCAGAGGCAGAAGCAGAGGCAGAAACAGTGGCAAATTCTCGGGATCGGGCTCTGAATGTGGTGGCTCTCTGGTTCCATTCGGTTGGATGCCTGCCTGCATCTACAATACAGCAATTGTTGCAGCTGCAACAGCAACAACAGCAGCAACAACAGCAACAGCAGCAACAGCAGCTCATATAATACCGTTCCACATATACTTATACCTATGTGGTGTGCGTTTGTCTAATTCTGAGTGTGTGTGTCTATACACTCAAAAAAAAAATATGCCAACCTAAATACAAGTGAGTCTGTACTTGAATTCATAATGTTTTATTCTTAAAATTTTAAGATTGCTTTGTACTATTATTCTTGAATTATGTAAGTAAGAAAGTATTATTAATTTTAAATTACGACTGACCGTTCTTTAGAAAACTAGATGATATAATAATACGATATTAAGCAAAGTTATTCAGAATATATAAAAAAAATGCCAAAACTAAAATATGTGAGTTTGGCTAAAATACCTCCAGAAACAAAAGAATTTTGTATACTACACATTTGGTTTGTTTCTGCATACTTATTCTAGTGTGATTGGAGAGATATGAGAATATTTTAAAGTGAACAGAAGTATGTTTCGTACTTTTAAAAACTGGAATTTATTCCAAAACATACTGAAAGTATTTCAAAAAATCTTGAAAAAAAATTAAAGAGATTTTTATACTAAACACTTCTTATTATACATAGTTTCAGTTTGTGTGTACTTATTCAGTATGTATGGTCTAAGAATGAATTGAATATGAGAATATTCTGAACAGAACAAAAGTATGTTTTCGTTTCCAAAAAAAATCGTGTTTTAAGATTTTTAGGATTGCAATTAGGCGAACTTGAAATGAGATTTTTGTGCTCAGTTTTGGATATTTCGAACTTAGTCATCCTTTAAGAATCTTTGTACTTGAATATCCCATGTTTAAATACGATAATCTTGATATTTTCTAAGTGT
Source organism: Drosophila recens (assembly GCA_037043495.1). Lineage (NCBI taxonomy): Eukaryota > Metazoa > Arthropoda > Insecta > Diptera > Drosophilidae > Drosophila > Drosophila recens. Next base: position 42,105 of record JBAMBJ010003507.1, read on the forward strand.
ATATATATTTATGTGTGTGTGTGTGTGTGTGTGTATGTGTGTGTATGCATATCCTTTGCAGCGTGTAGCAATGCGTTGTTTTGCCGCTCTGATAATGATGCTGGCCGGCATATTCATAATGAAATTTCATTGCAGCAAACACACACACACACACTCATACACCGACACACACACATGTGTGTGTGCATGTATTCAAGTATGTGTACACAGAGCATTGAAAAGTGGGCGTGGTGGAATGGGCGTATCCCGGACGAGGCATATTATGTATAAACACAAATTAATTTCGTTTCAGTGGCCCAAACCGTAGTAGCCATGGCCGAGCGATTCCGTGCAATGATGATGATGATGATGATGATGGGCCGGGCATTTGCATAAAATATTTGCACAGCCTTCGTATATTCGTAAACTCGTCGTAGTGCAACGCTGCGGCTGCTGGTTTGCTGGTTTTGCCGTTGCCTTTGAGGGGAACGTGCCCATAAACTAGACAACAACAAGCCTACGAGTATTTTGGCCCTGATTTAATGAATCAGCAGTCAGTCCGTCCGCCTGTCCGGTAACCTCTCTTCAGGACAACGACGACAACAACCTGCCGCATCAGCAAACGTCTTTCAATTTTGAATGTTGGCCCATGTCTGGTTTTTGGCCAGTTTTGATAAATTAGCACAAATGCACTGCCATATGAATAGTGGGCCTAAGCCCAACACTGCCTACTGAGTACAGCAAAACTTTCACGCACATATCTTGGTTTATCTGACTGTCATAACATCATAAATAACTCAGCAGTTTCTAGCTCAGATTAATGTGGTGCGTTCAAGAGCCAAAACTACTTGTGAATTCTAAGGGAAAAACAGAAAATTATCGCACGCGATTTAATGGCAATTAGAAGCACATTCTTATTTAAAACTAAACTTTTTATGAATCTTGTCAATTATATAAAAGACCAAATCTAAGAACAAAAATTTCAAAATTTGTAAAACTATTTAAGATATTTTAATGCCAATCATAAGATTAAGATTGATACAGTTTATCAGAATTTCACATTATGTTTCTCACATGCTGCACTAGTATATTAAATAAATAATATAAATATAAATAAATTAATAAAATTATTAAATCAGAATATAATTTAACAAAATAAACTATACAGATTGAAGATTAATGGATTAATCAGAGGACAATACATCCTTGAACAACTCCCACTCTACAGACACAATTTTAATTTTCAAAACAATTATTATAATGCAATCAAAGCGTAATTACTGAGCTCACTCGAATCTAGAAGAATAACAAATATTTCTAACATTTTTGATTAGCTGTATTCGCATATTGAAAGATCATTCGACAGATCAAACATGAGTGTATTCAAATATTTATACTATTGTTGATTAATGAGTGTTCTAGGCCTCTTGATAATGATTTTTGACGCCTGTCTGTGGCTTTACTGGACTGCAGGCCTAGCCAATGATATCATATGCGAGTATAAATACTCGAACTTGTTTTGAAACGATTTGAATACACAGGAAAAAACAGCGATTTGTTTATCTCGGAAATTTTTAAATCAAGTACGAAATACTTGAATTAATTTAATTAATATTTTCAATATAGGAACTTTATAAAAAGCTTTTCAGTGAAATCAAATTTTTTAGGCATTTTTTGACTATTTAAAGCAGGGACTGCAAATAATGACTATTGAAATTTTTGCATCAAAAATCAATGAGTAGAATACATATACAAAAAAATAATGATAATAATTAAATTTGAGCGAAAAAAATAAAACTCACAAATAATCATTATTTATGATTTTTATTTTTTTTCGCTCAAAATAAAACTCACTTTAAGTTCTTGGCTTTTGTCTAGGATTTTCACCTAGTATTTTTGCATATCCCCATAAAACGCAAAAACATATATTTAAAATATTAACGTAATCTTTTTTTAAAGGTAGGTAGTTTTATTTTGAGCAAAAAAATAAAAATTACAAATATTGATTACTTGTGACTTTTATTTTTTCGCGCAAGATTAGTCATTATCATTGAAGATAATCCTTAATAATCTTTAAATAATCATTACTATATAATTTTTATAATATTACTCATAATGACTCCCTGATTTAAAGGTATTTTATTCGTATCTTGTGTTAATTTAACAAGAATATCCTAAATACAATCTTAAAAAGTACATGCTTAAGCTAAGAATTTTTAACTTGAATTTTTGTATTTTTTTTCAGTGTACGAGTATTCGTAATACAGCTGACAGCCTTCACAATTTCTCTCGACAAGGAGACTTCGTGCAGTGCCCCACGCTTTAGCACATAATTAACCTAAAAATGTAACTCCATCTTGTTTATCAGTGAAAATACGTACAACGGAGAGAAGAAGGAGATGATGAGGGAGAAGGAGGAGAAGGAGAAGTGGTGAGTAGTAGACAAAAATAAGCGACTGGAAAAAAAGGCGCGCATCTCATTATCACTCGGACGTGAATATCTCGACATGTTTGCCGTTGTCGTCGTTGCTCCTCAACGGGACGGGATGGAGAGGGACAAGAAACGTGGAACGTGGGACGTGGGACGCGAACTGTTGTCACCATCTACACTGAGATGGATGTAAGTAAGTATGTCTGTCTGTCTGTCACCTAACCAGCGCGAGTTGTCGCTCGAAAACATTTAAAGTGAATTTGTGTTGAGCTCACATCGTTAAAATATCCGTCAAAAACTTAAGCAAACAGACATAACTACGTGCATTTTAAATTGAATTCGACAACAACAAAACGAGCGACAGTGAAAATTTACACACACACACACACATAGCTAAGTATCTATGTATCTGTGAATGTATCTGTATCTGTAAGTTGGTGAGTCGATTTAACCTGCTGGCTGAGTGACGCCGTCCGCGCCCAGTTGCTTGAACGAGGCTTCAGCCGTGTTTCGTTTCTTTTTTCTCTCTCTTTTTTTTTGTATTATTTGCCAAAAAAATTAAAGACAAGTAAAAGTCGTGATTAACGTTGAATTGGCTCTGCTCGAGCATCATTATCACCACAAATAAGCATCGACAACAACAACAACATTTCTGACTCCCAAGTCAATTTCGAGTACTCATATTCACATACAAAAATGCCGCGCTCGGTTGACTTTAAATGGTGGATAGAGTTGGATTTGAGTTTTTGGCTTCGGTTATGTCTTGGGCTTTGACCTGCTTAACTGGCTCTTGGCCAGACGCGCTAATGCCTTCGACCAAAGCAAAGCAAACAAGGCCCAGACCATAAAAGGTTGCATAAGTTTTAATTGCCTTGCACTTTTGTGGCCCAGCTAAAGAAGTGCAAAGCAGAAGTCATTGAATGGAATATAAAAATTCTAAATGATACTCGCATTCTGTTAGAAACGCATTACATTTTTAGATATCAGAGCCCTTTAAGTATGCTATGTAAAGCTAAAAGTAAATATATTTAATCCATATTTTATGTGTATTGATTCACAATCAAATTTGTACCACAATATTTTTTTAAATTGCTCAAATTTCTTTATCAGTTTAATAGCAAATGAATTATTAAATCTTTTGTAGAAAAACTCTGTAACGACGATTTAATGACATAATCGCTTAAATATATCAAATGATCTAAACGAAAAACTATAATCACTCAGATAAGAATTTGTCATCTTATTATCTTGAGTTTGTTTTAACGTCTTATATCGCAAATATCTTATCTTTTCAGCCTGTTCTGGACATACTGTCAAGATACCTAAGCGATATTTGTAGTTGACTGAACGAAAGACATGATTCTCATTGGAACAGGAATTACACTGACGGAAAAATAAAGTGCGGTTGCACTGGAAAAATTTCCGGTGTCAAAAGTTCAATGATTTGGAAAGTTCCTGATCCAATTACTAAATTTAAGAGCGCTCTTGAAATTCTTGATATCAAAAACGTTCGTGTAAGTCAGAATTGAATCATAAAAGATATAAGAACTGAAGATTTTGTTTTGTGAGTCGAAACTCCGAAGTTATATAAGGAAGTTTTGAATGAGGATTATGTCTATTTATATTTGAAAACAATTTTTTTTTATTTTTAATGCTTAACGATCTTAAATGCTCTTAATACAAGTCAAATAATTAGAACAAATCGTTTTTTAAAAGCTCTCAAACGAAACTTTTTTTGTGGAACGAATCGTTCTGCATTTTTCTAAGTGCACCAATAGTAAAAATCAATTGCAATTCTTCCAGAGATGAGAAACCGTGATGTTCGCATACAAATAACTTGCGGCATTTCATAGGCAAACAATGTCAAGGATGGGATGGGCATGGTTCTAAGTTGGAGTCAAGTGGAGAAGGGAAGGACTGGGACTGGGGATTGGGATGGGGTATGGCTACGGTGCTGGGTCTGGGCTATGCGCCTGTGCAATACGTTGCTAAATATTTTACAGGAGCGCCGCCGCGACGACTCAAGACAAGATTGAGGCTGGGGGCTTGAAGCTTGAAGATTGAAGCTTGAAACTTGAAGCTCTTCTCAATGCTGTCGCTGTGGCATTTCGCGTTAAATATTTACACACACAGATACACGCCCAATAAGCAATGCGCAGCGCAAAGTGTGCCAGCAGCAAAAAAAAAAAAAAAAAAAAAAAAAGACCCATCAGGTCAAGTGCTGAAGCTGCGACGGCAACAGCAACGGCAACTGCGACTGCGACTCGATCCATTGGCAAGACGCGGATGCGAGGCACTTTGCATATTTTAGCGCGTGCATTGCAGTTGCTAATTGAAATAGTGTCGCTGCGGGGGGCGGGACGGGACGGGGTGAACGAGGGGCAGCGCACTGAATGATCAGTGATCAGTGATCAGTGCTGTGCTGTGCACATATTTGCCAATGCCAGAGATGCGCAACGAAGTGACGACCTCGCCTAGCCCCAGGCTACAAAGGAAGGTGCGTTGCGTGTGGGTTGCAAAAGACAGAATAAGTTATGCCGGGTGCACACTGCGTCACAGACTGGGACAGCCAACTGTCACAGTGACTCTGTGTTGTATCTGGTACCTTAGACAACAGACAAATCTATATAAAGCTTTAGACTAGAGAAGACTTAGCCAATTGTAAATTATAAAAACGCATTTCAAATTGCAATTTTATAAATCTTTTCACTTATCCGCGACTTGTAAATTTGAAGTTCACAAGAAAAATAGGAATAGAAAACGGAAGCAAGCTTAAGCATAAACCACAGTAGGATGGGTTGTATTATTCAACTCGTATGCTGTCTTGTATATTAAGATTTGAATACATGATCCTAGTTTCTTTTGCTTTTCTCTGTTATATGTTTACATGATAATGTTATTCTAGTTCAATCAGCAGTTAAGATAAATAAATGTAAGCTATATCTGAATAGTAGTGATGTAACAAAAAATAAAACGATATTAGTGTATCGTTTTAAAACTTGATTTATAATTTGGACTTAAATTTATTTTAGTCTTGTAAAAATACATCGAATAAAAGTAAGCTCGCTTTTCCAAAAATCAATTTTCAGGTTCTTTAACTCAATCTTTTTTTCGAAGCTTTTTAGACAAGTCGGTTTTAATTAAAATATATCGACTTAAAACTCGAATGAAAATTTGAATTTACAACATTAAATCAGAGACTTTAGCTGTGACAATGGTTTGTGACGCAGTGTGAAGCCAGCTTAATGCGCACAATTGCATAACAGACGCGTAGCAACAACAGTTGCAGTTGCAGTTGCAGTTGCATTTATTGTTGCAGTCACGTAGTCACACACACCCAAACACACACACACACACACACTCAATCTGTTGCAAGTCCGAGTCGTTTCTTTTTTTGTTGCTTTTGCCACTTTCACGCTTCTTGCAAGTGGATCTGGACATGAGAATGGACATTGGCAGGAGCACGTCATGATTTTTTGATTGATCTGTAAGGCACACAGTGCAGTTGGCTTTTGTATTTTTTAATAAAAGTGAAACGTTTTTCATTACGCGTATGTACACATGGCCAACACACGAGTACTCCGTTTGAGACAGAGACGGAGATTGGATATGGAGATGGAGATGAAGGTGGAAAAAGGAAAAGGAGATGGAAGAAATGCCTGCAGCGTTTGCTGCTGCATTTTCATATTTATAAGATAATTGAAAGCGGGTATTGCCAAATTAACAACGCTCGGCAAACAAAGAAAGAAAGCAGCGACTATGGCAATATGGCGGCACACACACACACTTACACACACTTACACACACATACACACACGTCAGAAGTGGCTGAAAGACAGGCGCATATCCCTTGTGTACACAAGCGCGCTTTATTGTTTTGCACTGGGGCTGGCTTTACTCTTTTGCCCTGGCAAGAACTCAGAACCAGAACCAGAATGAGAACGAGCACGAAAACGAGAACCAGATACAGATACAGATACATATACATATAACATACATATACAGCTACAGCTATAGAGCAAGAGCCACCCAATAATACTACCTATGAATGTGAGGCAGAATCCACCACCAGACATCGTCTTTGAAATATTTCGCATCGTGCACGGATTTTATTAAATTGCATTCGTAGTTGTTTTGAATTGATTCGACAATGTTGAATTGCCGGCAGCGGGAGCTGGAGTCAGAGAAAAAACGAGAGCACAGATCACAGAGAAACTACACCGGAAAAATAAATCCAGGAATTCAAAAAAAAAAAAAAACGAAAACATTGGTGAAAGTTCGATAATCTCTGAATTTCTTGGATCGAGTACAAAATACTTTTTATTTTCAAATCATTTCATTATTTTTCATTTGCTTCATATATTTCTATTATCGGAACTCTATAATAAGTGCCTTTTAAGCAATTTTCAAAAAATTATAAAAAAAATATAAGCGAACAGATTTTTGAAATAAATTTTTGCAGTCAGTCCTAAAATTGTTTGAAGAATGTTTTTGCATCCCAACAGTTTTTTTTATAAAATCGAGGAAAAAAAGTTTTGAAAGTTGACTTTTTTTAAAATTTGAATATTTCAATTGGTACTTAATGGGTTAAGGAAAGTTATGCATCATTCAAACGGAATTTAGATGACCTTTCCAAATATATTTTTTAAATTTGAAGACTTGACTTACAATAGCTGTTATAGTAAAAGAAAGAGTGTACTTATTAATTTGGCCAGTAGTATATGTTTATATGTTTTAGGTTTTTTTTTACTTTATTAATGCTGAGTAATTGTCATTTTATTAGCATATTAAGTTATTTTTACATGCAAAAATCATTAATTTTTAACTGCAATTTTACAACGATCAAATAAATTTAAACTTTAAATTTGAAATGCCTTTTTTTTCTGTGTACTTGCCCTTCTCCCTCCCCTGCTTCTGTTAGATTTTCCCCTTTGGCATTTTGTTTTACTTTTGATTTTGATTTTTACTTTTATTTCATTTTACGAGTAGTGTAGTCTGCTCATAGAGCCAGGCTGACAGTCTGTCTGTCTGTCAGTCTGCCAGTCTGTCTGTCTGTCAGTCTGTTGGTATGAAAGGCAGGCAGGAAGCATTCTAGGCAACTATTACAAATGGCGAACACTTGACAGCAGCTCCCGTTCCAGTTCCCTTTCCAGTTCCAGTTGCAACATTGGCTGACGACTCTAAGCAAGCACTTGAACATTTTTGGGGTCGCCGGACCCCATCTCCATCTCTCTCTCTCTCTCTCTCTCACACACTCTTCTCCCCCTGTTGTTGTTGTTGTCTTAATATTTTTCTTGAAATTTTCTTGTGCTTTTCTCGGCTGCTACAAGAGTTTCATTTGTTTTAGTCGCTCTCCTTTTTGGCCCTTTGTTTGCTGATACTTTGTCGGTACTTTTCGGCTACTTTCAAGCAGCAGGCACTAGTGGCCCAAGTTATTGTATCTTGTAGATACAACGTCAAACGTTGCCACTTTTTTTGCCTCTCTGCTTTTCTTCTTTTCATTTCATTTTTTGATTGCAATGCTTTAGGTTTTTTCCCTTAAGCGCTTTAAACGAAACTTTGCAAATTGTTGTGCGACTTTAAAATACAATTTAAAGCAGAACAATGTTCCAATATGAGTTCTGCCCTCAGCACACACACACATACATATTTATTGTGTGTGTGTGTGTGTGCCTTAGCCTACAACACACGCATATGGCGCATCCTGGACATAAAGGATATTAAAAGAGATTTAGCATTTTGTTTGCACACGGATGATGCATTGTCATCGAGCCGGGCCGAGATTTATGATGGATTCGGTTTGTGCCTGGAGTGCGCAAAAATTATTAGAATTTCGCCCCCAGACCCTTGTGCGCTACGCCCAAATGTGGTAGGCTGTTGTGGCATGCCTCAGCCCCAGCAGAAATCTGAAGAGCCATCCTGTCACATTAGAAAACATGACTATGAATGGAATATCAACTTAGGTTTCATATACACTTTTCAAATGCTGCGAAGCGAACAATCAATTCAACAACAGCTCAGTCTTTTTTGGGCTTATCATATAAATATATGCGAAGTACACGGTTAAAAAAAAAAACAATTTTAAATACCAGTTTAAAGTACTTGTATTTAGCATGTATTTTTAAAGGATTCTATACACAAATGTCGAAAAATATTGCACAGAATACGAAATTTAGGAAAAAAAAATTAGGAATCAAAAATTGGGAAACCAAAATTACGAATCCGAAATTAGGAAGGCAAAAATTGGGAAAGCAAAAATATGGAAGAACAAAATTGGGAAAACAAAAATTAGGAAAACAAAAGATAGAAAAACAAAAACTAGGCTTTTTCCTACTTATCAGCAAAAGGACAACATTTGCCAAACCATTTGTTTCAAAATCAGTACTTCGATTGCCAGCGCATGTGATATTTATTCGATCCACTTTTTTCAAATCTACATGTTCAGTGTTGGTAGAAATGCAATAGTTTGATCATTAGCTTCTTGACACGCTTGAACTACTAAGTCTCTGGCTTTTTCATTTGATGATTGAACATCTTTCTTAAACTCGAAAGAATTTAACCAATGACAGGAAAACCAAAGCTACCTTTCCCAATTTTTTTTTTTTCCTAATTTTTGTACTCTGAATATTTTTCTTAGTTGAAATTCCTAATTTATGATTCCTAATTTTTTCTTCCCAATATTGGATTCCTAAAATTTTATTCTTGGTTTTTTTTTTCTTCTTTTTTAAAATTCCTCAAAAAAGTTTCGGAATTCGTATGAGGTACCGTTTTGAAGTTTGTTTCCAAATTGCATTTTTAAAAAAATAATATGATGGTAAAATGGCACCCACTTACCAAAAAAATAGTCAAAAATATTTTTAAAAAAATTGGATTTCACAGATAAAGATAAGAAAATGAAAAATCGTCCATGAATCCTGTATTTCGTGCTCGGTTTAAGAAATTCCCAGATTACCGAACTTTTGAAAGAGTCTGAAATTGATTTTATTGATTGTTTTTATTCCGGATTCCCCAAATTTTTCTTCTGTGTACATACTTATTTATATTTGGTCGGTTTCTTTAGTGTTTTGCTTTTTTTTTGGTTTCGGTGTTGAAACTTCTTTTTTATTTTAATATTCATCACTCGACAGTTTTTTTTTGCACTCACTGTGGAGAAAATTGTTGTGGCTGTGTGATGAAATGTGACACATGGCCAGGATTTTGCCGCGTTGGCAACACACACTAACACTTCCGCACACACACATACACACATACATATAAGCACTAGCATATGCAAATGTTATAAATAAAAGATGTGTGTGTAAAAAGCAGACAAAAAGCAATTGAAATTAAATGCCAACAGACTAGGGGCGTGGCCATTGTTAGTGCGCCCGCCAGTCGGCAGTTTGATAAAAAATTGAAACATAAAATACTACAATAAACAATTTTTTCAGGCATTACAAATAAATTATTATGCAAAATTAAATGACCCAAAGGCAAGCAAATACGTGCGAGCCATGGAAAAAGTTGCTGTTGCTATTGTTATTGTTATTGTTATTGTTATTGTATTTTTTGTTTGAAAACAATAAAATCAAATTTTAAATTTTAACTACATAGTTGACATAAACTCCGTATCCGTATCCCGTATCCAACGTCAACGTCATGTCAACGTCAGCGTTAACTTTAACGTCAACGCCAGCGTCGCAGTCGACGGCACAGTCGCAGTCGCAGTCGGCGCTGGTATATGCCAACGGTAAATATTTGAAAAGGATTTTGTTTGTTTATTGTTTGCACACACACCTCGCGCGGTGTTAGTCGGTGTTAGCTTTTTAATTATAAAATATTTAACCAAAAACTCACACTCGACTGACCCAGCTGAATGTAGTGTGTGTGCGAGTGTGTGTGTGCGAGTGTGTGTGTGTGTGCAAGTGTGTGTCCGATTTTTATTAGTTGGCATCATTTTGTGGAGCCTTCAGGCTCTCTCTCGCCTCTTCAACGCTCACTAAACACAACAATGACCGGGCAATTTAGACTTTTTAAAAATTCACAAACCTCGCCACAAATTGATGACATTCAAAGTGCAGAGACTCAACTGCAAGTACACAGAAAAAATATATAAATCCATCCCAAATGCTGTCAAAAATAATCTAAGTGAAATTAATTTTGAAATTCATTTTCTTATAGTTTTTTGACTTATTATAATATTTTGTGTATTCTGTACACATTAGAGCGCATCGATTTGTATCGGCCCGAAAAAATGAAAAAATGGTAACCCATTTTCGGAGTCTATGGTCAATTCTAAGATGTTTTCACCAGGAAACAATAGTTCTAAAATGAATTCCAGGTCCCGCTTTTGAGTTTAAAAATTCATTTTTTTTACATTTGTATCATAAGCACTATGGTCCGATCCTGACAAACATGGTGTTAATAGAACAAGGACTTTTAAATTTCCACAAAACCAAAAGACGAAATGTCCTTTAAACATAATTTTCATCCTTGGAACGCCGATTTCGCGAGTCGTCTCTATCCTACGAAATTAGTCGGAATTAAAGCTATTTTTTGGCCCAAGAAATTTTATTTTTCCTTTTACCTGTCTTTTTTATTTGCAGAAAATGTAAAACATATTTTAATACAATTTTAATAAAATATGTGTTTCATTTTCTTATAATAAAAAAACAGGTTAAGGGATAAAAATTTGTTTGAGCCAAAAAGTAGCGTTAATTCTGACTAATTTTTTAGAGACATAGAGATATAGACGAACCGCAAATTCGTTCTTCCAAGAATGAAAATTAGGACATGCTAAATCTAGAATTTTTTAACTTGAATTTAAGACTGATTTTTATTTTCTGTGTACTCCTAACCGTAACAATCCATTCTACTACAACTCGTAGTCCAGTTGAGTCCAGTCTATTGGAGCGCAACGGCTTCATTGTCATTTTTATGAACTCAGCGGAGCGACTGCAAATTAAACAAATATTTTCCCAGCAGGCAAAGTCAAATGGCTGGCCAGGATTTGTGCCAAGGCAAATAAGAGCCTTGCCCTCGCTCGTTGGCCGTTGCCAGTTGGCAGCTGGCTGATTACTGCAACAGGACAAATAAAACGGCCAGCGACATTGACTAATCGCCAGCCAAGTTGCCAAGGTGCCGTCTATAATGAAATCGTATGTATCTATGTCTACGAAGGGGGGAAAACTGGTCAGGGGGTAGGGGCTGGGGACAGGGGGCGTTTCAGTTACGCCCCCGCATCAAAACAATAAACTGCTTCAGCGCTGGCAACAACAAACACCGTCCAAATTGTGTGCGCAAATAGCGCGAATTGCAGCCGAAACAGCCTGGGCAAAAACTGCGTTGCGTATACGCAGCGTTGCAATCGAAATTTGATTTTCGACGCTGCGCCTGACGTTGAGCCGCGTTGTTGAGGAAGGCGGCACAATATTTGCACACCAACTACAATACAACTTGGCCGAAACGTGCAGGGGAGGGGAGGGGAGTAATAAAGTGGTGAGGCTGCTTGCCAGCGGTTGCTTATTGCGAAACACCAAATACTGGGCCTTGTAATGCCCTATCAAAAGAGAGATACATAAAATCGACCAATTATTTGGATTACAATTAATATACTAATATTAATATATTTTTGAATTTTCCCCAATCCTTGTCAGAAATTTTTTGTATTTAATATAATTTTATGTAACTTTTCTATCTATTCAGTTACAAACTACAATTGTTTTAATATCATTTTATTTCTTTTATTCTGTTATTTTTATTCTATTCTAATACTAATTTTATTGAAAACTCGTAACTTTTTTCCAGCCGACTTTCAGTTGCAAATTTAAATTGTGTTAATGTAATTTAATTTTTTTTATTTTTCCTGTTTTTATTATTTACTCTACATACTTCTATTTAAATTCGAATAATTTTATTCTCTCTGTCGACTGTTTTTAGATGACTTTAAAAAATATTGAATGTATTGCAAAACACATAAAAATTATATTTAAAAAATACAAATTTTAGAATTTCATTTAATATTGAATTTACAATAAATCAATGCAATTTTAAGAGTTTTCAATAATAAAATTTCTGTGTTTAATATAAATTTATTTAACTCTTCTATCTATAGTTTAATATAATTTTAATTAATTTTTTACTGTTTGTTTATTCTATTTTAAACTTATAATTTTTTCCTGTCGACTTACAGTTGCGAATTTAAATGGTTTTAGTATACCTTAATTTTTTTTTAATTTTCCTGTTTTATTTTTATTCTAGTTCTATTTAAATTCGAATAATTTTTTTCTCTTTGTAGACTGTTTTTTGCCGACTTTAAAAATGAAATTAAATGATATTTAAAAGAGATACAAATTTTAGAAATTCATTTAATAATAAATTTACAATAAATAAATGCAATTTTAAGAGTATTCAGATGTCGCACAAGTTTTCTAGAACTTTAGTTCTCTGTTGTTACAAAACGCAAACTTAATTTTCATAGCGAGTTTTTCATTTGCTGAATGCCGCGATTTTTGATGGAATTTTACATGTGGCCGCAGGTTTTGAATTCTGTGCGTTTTATTGTTGTTGTTGTTATTGTTGTTCTGGCCGCAGTTTGTATTAGTTGAAGCAACTATCTTAAAGCTGCCAAAATTATATATGTATTTGTATATTAATGAAAATTCATTCAATGCAAATGAAAATTGAAAATGGAAATGGAAATTGGCTTGGTCGATAACTGGTCGCCACTCGAACTGTTTTTCTGTCTGTCTTTCTCTCTCCATCTCTCTCTCTTTCTCTCATCTATTTGCCAACAAATTGACAATTGACAAATGAAAAATGGCGGCTAAAGGCTTTTTATGCTTGTGCAAATTTCACATTTACAGTTATTGCTAATTGGAGGCTCAGGCAGCCGCAGCAGCCAACAACTCCCCCCCCCCCCCCATCACTCCCTCTCTCTGGCCATGTAAATAATGGCCGTTAATGTTATTGGCAATGGCCATTTAATGTTTAATTTTTGCCAATGCATTTCATGCTGCCAGTGAGTGTTCGTGTGTGTGTGCGTGTGTGTGTGTGTGTGTGCGTGTGTGTGTGCGTGTGTGTGTGCATCTGTGTGTGTGTGTTTGTTCACTCTTTAAAATGCTTTCGATAAATAAATTATTATGAAATGTATTTTACAGATTTACTATATTTCTGTAATTAATTTTAAAAATTATTCCAAATACAAATACAGCAAGTCGAAAAGCAGCCGCAGTTCAAACACGAGTCCAAAAACAAAAACAACAAAAAAACACAAATGCAATTCGATTCGATTCGAGCGTTGAGCAATCAGTGCGCACTGTCAACCGTTATGCATTTTGCATTCAATTGCATTTCTCACCGACTTGTGGCAACAACAAAATTAATCAACATTTGGACAAAACAAAAACCAAAATTCCTGTAAATGGCAAACTTTTATGGATTCAATGATATATTCGTTTGATAGAAAGCAAAAGAAAAATCCAGCTGAAAGTGAATAAAAATATGTAACATGTTTTGATGGAGTCTTTAAGGAAAATATTACTATACAAATTTGAAAACAATTTCATAAAATCAATGGCCGTGTTCATCCGAAGTAATCAATCAGTAATCATGTATCAGAAATCAAAAAATTGTTGATGGGCTTCTGGTGAACGCTTTGATGAGGTGAAGATTTTAAGGCAAAATCAAAGTTGTCATTTCTTTTTTTGTCAAAGCATTTAGAGTTTTTATTTTAAAAAAATTGAAAATGAACACAGTAAAATGCCAGACTTAAAATAATAGATGATATGTTGCATTAATCAGTAATTATGTCACTATTGTTTGCGCATTTAATATTTTATATAAGAAAGTATAAAGCACTTTTCCTAACAATATTCCTTAAAGTACTCAGACTCCAACGTCTTTTTTGCATTCTTTTTAAGAAAACCATATTAATATTAATAAAGTGGTTCCCTTTTAACTTTGTCCCATCATGTGTTTTGTTGATTTCAATTTGTTGTATCGATAACAAAGCATCACTATCACAGAATTTCAGCGTACTATTTTGGTGATGAATTTTCAGTCATCATAATCACAAAATTTTGAAATCATGATTGCTCATCACTGTCGCTCATCAGAATAATCATATAAATTTCATCGATATTCTGTTGTCGATTTGTTCTGGTGAACACGGCCAATGATTTTTTGGATTTCTTATTTATTTGTAATAAGCCGTAGGCAGATAATAGTTTCTTAAGATGTATGTTTTAAAAGATAGAGATTAAAACATCTTTAATCGGCACAAAAAAACATTCTATAATAAATATAATAGATAACTAAAATTTTAAAATGTGTAACTAAAACATACAAAACAATTTTTACTTTTATATTATTAAGTATGTATATAAGCATTTTTGAATACACAATACTTAACCAAAAAATTAGCGTTAGGATAAATATTTTCAATAAATTCAATTTAAATAAAAATAATTTTGTTCTTTAGCTTTTGTAATTTTACATTTTTCTGAAATTGCTTAATAATCTCATAAAGACTCTTATTGTATTTCATCTGCTAAATACTTGAAAACTGTGCTCAAAATGTTTACTATTCAGACATAATACTCAGACCGCCCCATTACCGCTCTTAGCTCTGTGCTACTTGGCCCCAATTAGCTGACCAAGTTAACGGGTGCCGGTGCCTCATTAGCCATGCCAAGAAGCACTTGGCCAAGCCCCAGACGAGTTGCATGCCAAAGAGCCAAAAAGCTGACGACGCTTTGGCTTTGGCTTTGGCGGCACTCAGGGGACACAATGTGGATGGATGGAAATTTGCATACAGCATCCGCTACTGTTTCGGATGGAACGTGAGCGCCGTGTGGATCCTATTGAGTCCATTCATATTCGAGCGGAAACCAAGTGCGTTGCATGGACTATCAGTCATAATAAATATTACTACACAGAAAAAAAAATGATTGAAAAATTCAGTTTTAAAATTCATAATTTTTGCATATATTTTTAAAACAGAATGTTATTTTTTTTAAATTAATATAATTTGCGGATAAATGGCAAGTTTTTTATTTCATTGAAAAAAAACTTACAGAGTCCTGATTAACAAAATATTTGAGAAGAAGGAATCAAGTTATTCGAATTCGATTTCCGTTTGTATCTATCTCCCTTTATTTTTTTCTGTGTAGCATTTCGTAATAATGACGAGCAAATTGGGGAATTTTGTCTTGTATACGTACATACGTAACAATATGCTCGTATATTGTCGGCAAAAACTCATAGGATGAACAGGGCGTGTAGCTAAAGAAATTTGTCACTTGGCCGGATGTGTTTTGTGTTGGCCGTGACAATGTCATGCCCACAGTTTTTTTGGGCTGACAGGTATTGCCCAAGGGCCAAAAGGCGGAGGCGGAGGCGGAGAGGCATTGTTTGAAATGTGCGGAAGCAGCAGTCTCATTTTAGATGACGCTTGTTCCTCTTGGTCATTTGGGTTCTTTCTATCTTTTCTTTTTGTTTTTTTGTACTGTAGCTAAAGGTGTACAAACATTTGACGTGTGTTTTGACGCGAGGCAAGACTCGAAGCCCAAAGAAGCCTGAGACTAAGAAGCTGAATCTATCCAAGATCTAAACTAATTGTTTGATGCTTGGCCTGTGTAAACACAATTGAAGTTGTCTATTATAGAGTATGGATAGTCGAGAAATTGGAACGAATGCCAGATCATGTTTACCTAATGCGACATTGTTATTACTGTTCGCTTTTATTTTTCCCATTTATTTGAAATACATCTTACAATGCAACAACTGTGCAAATAGCAGGCGACAACGTGTTGTCGACAACAACAACAACAACGAAAACAACAACAACATCAAAAGCTGTTTGGAAAGTTAGAAACATGACGGAACTCGAGGCATTATCAACTCGCAAATGATACGAGAGCAAAGATCTGTCTCAAGTATGCCCTAAGATGGGGTATTTCAAAATTATAATAAAGTATATTTTCAAAAAAGTAGCTTGAGCATTGAAAAAGTCTTTCAAAGATACAAAGGAATTGATTTCTTTCAGTCAATTTGAAATTGCATTGAATTGATTTTTTGTAGACTTCTCGAAGTCGACAATAAATAAAGAAATAAATCAAAATATTATGAGTTAAGGGTGTATTCGATTTTTTTTTTCATATTTTTATAACTTGGATATTTGAAAATATCTTTCTAAAAGAGTTTTTTGAAATTCTAAATACCTTAGGAGATATGACCATTTTGTTCGTTTTTGATTGCGCCCGTAGTTTTAAACCGATTTTAATGAAGCAAAGTGCAATCGACGCAGAATTGTCACCATTATGGCCCCTACCTCAATCATAATTTTAAAAATTTTTCTACTATTTTTTTTTTTACACTAAAATACAAAAAAGTTTACCAAAATCGTTTTTTCATTTTTCTATGGCCGCCATTTTGTACAAAATAATCGCAAAATTATGATTGAGGTAGTGGCTCGAATTACATCTGTAGTTAATCTAACGCCGTTTACGTTTTTCATTTCAAATGATCCGAAGTGGAGCTATCCGTGCCGCCAGCAACGTACCTTTTTTTTCGACGTACAACTTTGAAGGCCGACAATTTTTTGAACAGCCCTCGTACAAGGGGAAAATAATTTTTTCTTATTTAATTTAAAATGTTCTTAATACAATAAAAACAAACAGAGCTTAAATAACTATTTCCGTTTACAAATAAGATTTTTTTAAAAAAGGTCCAAAAACAGCCTTCCAAGCAGCAATACAACCTTAATATTACAATAATATTCACTTTACTTTCAGCTACAATTTTTTATCTCTTTCAATTAATTAATTAAATTATGCAATTTATTTATTTGAATTTTAATTCGTAGTTTTGATTTTGAGTTCAATTGATAAATAAATAAATATAATCAGGATAGTGTATGCGATTAACTGCTTAATTATGCTGATCGAGGTGTTCCTATTTCTATGCACTGTACTGATACCGACACTGGTATTGGTATTGGTACTGGTAAGACCTTCTATTTGATTAGCTGAAGCACACAGATGTATTTCACTTATTTTCATTTAGCACGCTCGAATCAAATATTTGAACAAGCCGCACAGTTGTTTTGGGGGCATAACAATAGATTCAATTTTAACATTATCACTCGACGCTGATAATGCCGCCTGCTAACGGCCTATTGTTTTAATTATACGCTTCGTCGAGACCAAGAAAACCCATAACGACCCCAAATGACCTTCGTCGACGCTGTCGTTGTCGTGTGAAAGTTGTTGCCTCAGTTGCCCATTTAAAATCCAAATCCAGCATGAAAGTGCAGACAAATTGGCCAGAACATTGTGTCCTAACAGGGACAACAAACAGATAACGCCCTGACTTGTTAGGGTCCTTTTCCGCCTCCTTTTCCTACTCCTTCTCCTGCTGTCGCTGCAGTTACCACAGACAATAGATGAGCCCAGGTCGGACATAGGTCTGATAGGTTTTAATACTCTACAGGCAACAATCAACTACCGGGTAATTAGAGTTGAATGGACGAGTCGAAAAGTCGTGTAATGCGATTCGTATGGCACAGCGGGAGATACCGACAGGAGGTCATGTTATTACTATTACATACCATACCATACCATACATAAAGAAGATACATTGCATGCCTCATTACAACGCACACATTTGCCAAAAAAAAAATACACACACTCGCAGAGAATAACAAATTTATGAGCCAAATGGCACAACAATGACAAATTCGTTTTGGTTTTTATTTTTATTTTCTTTGGCACATCATTTCCCTTTCTTTTTTCCCTTAGATTCTCCCTCTCCATCTCTTTGCTGGCTAAATATTTATAAATTGTTCAGTTCTCTTTTTATTATTTCTTGTGACAGTTGATTGTTGGCGTGATTTTTGGGCAGCTGTTGCAGCGACGGATTCCTGACTCATTCCTGACTTTTTCCTGCCTCATTCCTGACCCATTCCTGCTACACATACTGTTCATCCTGCGGCTATTTGTTGCTGCACTTGGCTTGGCCAACTTGGCCAACTTGGCCAGCTTGACATCTTGGGTTACGCCTCAAATTGTGTTAGGGTTAGGCCTGCATTTTGGCTGCAGGCTGCAGGTGCTTTTTAAGCGGACTCAAGTGCCTGGCTTTTGGTGCTGCTGCTGCTCCTATATCTGCTCTTAATCCTGCTCCTGCTCTTGGTCCTGCTCCTGGTTGCTGGTCACGCTTATTATGGCCGCGGGCAGCGTTCCTTTTGCCGGCGCTTCGCGCTGTTTGTCCAAATGCTTGACTGATGCTGTTGCAACGTCTCGTAGGCATCCTTCCTTCTTCCTTCCTTCCATCTGGCTGCTAAACAGCAGCACAATATCCGTCGTACGTTGTGCAAACAACATTCTGCCAAAGTTACTACACCGAGAAAAACAATCAGGGATTTT
>JBAMBJ010003508.1:0-15688 GCA_037043495.1 Drosophila recens
ATTTCTATCACGAAATTTTTTTCATTTTCTTCTCTATTATAAAAAAAAAATTAATTATTTTATTCCATTATTGTTAATGGTTTGGTGCAAATTTATTATCAGTATCAAAGTTCATTTAGCCCCGTTCGTCTGTCCGCCCGCATTAACGCGTAGTAAAGTATTGTGGTCTCGATGTATGCTTGAAATCTCATCACGATTTTATAATAAGCTTAGAAGATATCCAAGACACCACTTCAATTGGGAAAGAGTAGGGAAAACTTACGATAGAAGGTACAAAGCTTTACGGCTTCTTTGTTTTCGTGTGTTTACATCGCTTCAAATGTTTGCAGATGTAAAGCTTTTTGACGCCTGTCTCTTTTAGCATTAGGGTTTTCTTTGCAATTGATTGCACTTGCTGTACTGAGCAGGGAATTAATAATAATATATATTTCACAATGCGAGGTAATCTCAACCGATCCCGATGCTTGCACAAAACGAAGAGAGATAAAAATTGCAGCGCGCAATAGTTAACAGCGTTTGTTTAGCTGACAATTATGTTGGGCTGTAATGCATTAACATCACGGCTGCCAACTGTGACCGTTAAATAAAGCCAGATTTGAAAAAGCAAATTTCGAAGAAATAATAAAAAAATATGTTACTGTTTTTTTTTTTATTTCTATATTAGAATGGAAAGAAGGTAGAAATAAAATAACAGAATGCTATAAAACACAAACAAATTTTTATATTATTTCTTCAAAATTTGCTTATTCAAATCTGGCTTTTTCTAACGGTCACAGTTGGAGCCGTGATTAACATATTCAAATGCCAACAATGTTATTATATTTACGTTACGTTATGTTATGGTTTGCTGCTGTAGAGATCTTACAGTTTGTCCTTAACCCATTGAGTACCCATGGAATATTTAGCAATTTTGCAAAAGTCTACTTTTTCAACTTTTTTCCTCGATTTTTCACAAAAAATATTTTGATGCAAGAAAATTTGTTTGCATCAAAATATTTTTACATAAGTTCGAAATTTTCGAAGGGTACTTATGGGTTAAGGAAAGTTTTGTGTCATTCAATCGGAATTTAAACGACCTTTCCAAATGTATATAATAAGCTATTATTTTCTTATTTGAAGTCAAAATATTACATTTTTAATGTTGTGTAAAGTGTTTCTTGACAAACTGTATGTAACTTAAATTTAAATTTAAATCAATTTAAATAGTTGCAATGTTTAACTGATCATAAATTTCAATTGTCTTTGCAGGAGTTCGTGGTCCGCCCGCTGACTTTCTGCGTAATCAATGCCAAAAGATTCTCTCGCGTATGCTTCGGCAGGCAGGACAACGCACCAAGCGATTTCTACAGGAAATGGTCAAGAGTTCGCCGTTGCCAGAGCTCATCGATTACTTCCATGCTTTCCTAGCCTTCTGCGTGGATCCAAGCTCGCTGCTGTCCCCCTTGAGTAAGTGAGATCGTGCCCAAGCTATTAAAAAGAAAACTATGCCAATGTTTCTAGCTTCGTCTGAATCTTGATTCGAATCTTTAAGTGCACAAATCCCAATTACAAGCGCATCTATATCAAAAAACAGTAGACTCTCACAAATGAGAATCACTTGAATTTAAATTTTAAAATTAAAACTGTTAATTCTGTTGGAACTATTTTTTTTTTAATTTTCGTATTTCGCAAATTTTTTTCTTGACTTCCTTCGCGAATTGGGGAAAAACATATGCGCGAGCTTTAATTTGTGAGTCTCTACTGTGTCATCTTGATCATTTTCCATTTGTCCTTATTTGCAACCAATTTGCGTACTTTGTGTGTGATTTTCTCTTGCATGCGACGAGTTTTGCTAATGCCTTTGAGTTGTACCCTCTTGTGCCCCCTTTTGACCCCTCACCACCAAATATCAAATACTCGTACGTTGTATATATATCTATATGTATATAATGATGATGCAATAATAGCTCATAAACGTCAGAGTGGATATAAAAATGTTAACACCGATCTTGGCGGTGTACCAGGTCAGGGCGGCTATTCGACCAATTTTAGTGGCGGCATGAGCGGAGGGGCCGAGGGCCAGGTCGTTGGAGCCGTATTCAAGCAGCTGGTCAGCAGATTTGTGGATGCCAGCAAGGATCTGAAGACGGCCGAAAATGTCGCCCTCTACGGTGACATTCGACAGCTGGTCACCTATGTGAAGGGCGCCCACGGGGGCCCCTTCCGTTTGGTGGCCCTTAGTGGCATACTGGCTGTCACACCACGTCCACACAAGAAGGGGCCAACGGCTCAAACCACGAGGGTGATACGGTAAGTGCTCCAGGGGCAACACAGGGATTAAATCCGAAACCATAACCGAAATAGTAAACCGGTATTAACCGATTGAAATTGGTTACCGTAACTAAAACCGATACCAAAAACCCGAATTTATTCCAACTGAAATAACCGTTTAGAAACCGATTCACCCATAACGGTTATTTCTATTTTGTATATTGATCTCAATAAAAAGATTTGCATTTTTGAAATTTTTATATTTTGTGAACATCTGTTTTTTGTGTATGTATCGTTTTCAAAATACCTGTATGACTTAGGCATACAAATTTCAAAAATACTTTAATTCGAGTACGTAAAAGTCTTAATTATTTACGTATTTATTTATTTAAAATATGTTTGAAAACGATGCACTTAAATAATATTTTATGTTAGACTGAACCGTTATACTAGTATTGGTGACATAACGGTAGATTCGGCTACGAAATAATTAAAAAAAATTTTAAATCTGTTGATTATATTTTTCGGTTATGGCTACGGTTTAAGCCCTGTTATAAAAAATAAAAAAAAAATTTAATAGTTTAATCACACATAATTATTTTTACTAACGACACCAACATTAATGGAGGGAAATTTATTTACCTGTCCTAGTCAAGAATTCTTAGTTGACTTTTTTGATTTACACAAATAAAAAAAATATTTTAGATTCTAAAAAATAATATACGCTAGATTATTATTATTATTCATGTAATATTTTATTTTTTGAATTAAAGACAAGCAATTTTAATTTAAATACTAATAACCAAGAATTGAACAAGAAAATAATTTGTTGATTTTTATCGTGACCCGCAATCGTTTCAGGCATATTCCCCACGCCGATACCACACAGGGTGTTTCAAACGACGACAATCGCTCGCAACGCCGGCTGCTTCTAAAGAAACGCAGCACGTCCTCAGCCTGCGCCGTGGTGAGTCTTATGTGACATAATCCCAACTGTAGCTGATCCGTCGAATTGCTTCACAGAGTTTGCTGGAGACGGAGCCCTGCGATGAGCACTACAAGACCAGCCAGTCTCCGCTGAGCAACTTCAGGCGCCGCACGACCGGGGTGAGGCCAACGTTGACTCCGCGGCACAGTGAGCGAGCGCTGCTCTCCGATTCGACGTCCAGCTCGGAACGCAATTCGCTGGGACGGCTCAGCGGCTTGGTGCGCTGGTTTCGCGGTACGCCCAAGGAGGCATCGTCCATTGACCTGGAGATAGGCTCGCTAAATCCCGAGATATCGTCCACATTCATGCGACACGCCTCGCTGAAGATTCAGCGGGGTCGATCCAGCGATGGCATTGGGCGTTCCATACAGCGTGCCAAGCGACGCGTTGAGCGACGGCTGAACCGTTTCGGCGGCATTGTGAAGGGCAAGAAGAAGGTGGGCGGTATCGAAGAGACAGCGGACTACAGTCGACGCAGCTCCTCCGACATGTGCGACGGGCCCCGCGAGTCGGAAGTGGTCATCCTAAAGGAGCGCAAGCTGGTTCCCACCGAGCCGGTGCGGGTCGGCATGCTTCGGCTATCCTTTCTCCTGGAGACGTGTGCGCCGGGCTCATTCCCAGATCCACAGCTAATCGCCGCCGTCTTGGATCTGGTAAGCGCGTTTATGTCTTCATCCCATCTCAGATTACTGATTGAAGTGCGTCCGATTTACAGCCTCAAGCGCCGCTGGTTACACGTGCCACGTTCCTGCTGGAGTGTGCCCACTTTGTGCATCTGTGCAACAAGGGTCAGTGGCCCATCTGGATGAAACAGAATGTGGGCGGATATCGTGCCTCCGGCGCCAACATCAATCCCTCACACATGAAGCATCAAGTCAGCCAGACGAGCGCCCGACGTACCCATATCCTTCTGAGAGCCGCTGGCAAAATGTTCCACCAATGGGCAGAGATGGTGGGCGCACGTCTCGAGGAGATTCTCTTCACGGAGCGCCTGCAGTACGAGGCGCTCAATGCCAGTCTCACCGATCCGGAGAAACAACGCGAGTTGCTGCAGCAGGACGAAGAGGAGGATTTCCTGGATGAGTCCTCCGTCAATCCACATGGCAATGACTGTCCACATGCCCTCAAGCTGATTGCCTGTGTGCTGCTCTTCGAGATTACTGCATTTCTACGCGACACGTACATCACGTT
Organism: Drosophila recens; assembly: GCA_037043495.1. Taxonomy (NCBI): domain Eukaryota; kingdom Metazoa; phylum Arthropoda; class Insecta; order Diptera; family Drosophilidae; genus Drosophila; species Drosophila recens. The sequence continues at coordinate 4,430 of JBAMBJ010003508.1, forward strand.
GCCCAAAACCTCAAAGATGCTCCACAGAGACAGACCCGCGCCATGGGAGAAGGTATACCGCGAGGCGAATCGTCGCTGGTCCATGGCCCTCAGTTCCATGGGACACTCGCAGACTTCGGCCCAGAGTCTGCAGTCCATTGCGGCGGGCAACGATGGTGCTGGCCAGACTGAGCGCAAGATTTCCTTCGTGCTGCACGAGCCGGACAACGAGTCCGAGAACAGCAGCAACACCACCTTAACCAAAGAGGGGGAGGAGGGTAAGTCCAGTCTGCGTACTCCAAATGATCCAATTACATGATTGTACATGAATACAATGATTAGCTCGACGTCCCACTGCCTCCGCGGTGCGTCCGTTTCTGCTGCGCCGCGGGACAGCAACCACAACGGGAGGATCCTTCAAACGACGCTCCCTGAAACTGCGCCGGAATACCAAGGATAGCAAGGAAATTGAAACAGACTGTAAGTAAGATTTACAGTAGACTCCAGCAGAATAGAAGCACTTGGTTTTTTTTGGGGAAGATCAAATTTTGAAAAGTTCCCTTTTAATAGTGTTGATTAAATAAATCGACAAAAAATAAGAAATTGCCTTTAATCTGATTCAATATGGCTGCTCTAGTTTGTAAGGATTGTGTATTTTTCTTTCCTTTATGTGCATTTTTATAAGTACACTTGCTGAGGGTGTTATAACTCTGTGGGACTGTTTCTCAGAAAAGCTTTTTCTAGGAAGCTTGGTACAGGTTTATCTTTTGATGGCTGCCATAAGATCGATCGGTCAAAAATCCAACTTTCTGAAAAACAATGTGTTGTTTTATCATATGAACAATTCGATGGTCGACTAATAAGGGATTCTGCAAGGGTATTAAATCTTCTAAAGTGTTATAATTTTATACACCTCCAAGCACATTATGTTTCTTGAGGTATATACAATAATACCACAACTCTCAGATTTTATTTGCAGATTACTAATTTAATGAAAACATGTTGATTTAATATATGTATCTAATCTGTATGAGCTCGGATTTATGAGAATTTTCTATGCATAACGTAAATTTACAAACGTTCATCTCTTTCACACAGTCAACATGCAGTCACGGCGAAAGGTCTCCTCGCTCTCGGACCGTAGCGACACCTCGGAGCAGGGCATGGTCAGCGGTGGCGAGGAGTCTCCGGGCATACTCAGTGACGATCAGCAGCCGGAGTCGCCAACCGACTCGAACGAGAACGACGAGACGGCCAAGAATATGCCCTGGCTGAAGGCAGTCATCGATCTGCTCACCAGCTACAACTATTACTGCACCCATAAGGGCTACTGTCATCCCTTCTGTTACAAGCGCCACATGCGCTCCTGCACGCGCCTCATAAAGGCGACACGGAAGGTAGGTCCTGGGACAATTTGTTTACTTCAGATCCCTTTCACCTCATTTTGATTTTGCAGGTTTATGGAGAAGAGTTCGGATTCAACTTTGACGTAGATCATCCTACAGTTGAGCCCACGGTCATCAGTGCCGGCAAATCCTCGGCTCGTCCTCGTTCGACTCGAAAAGTATCGGAGCAAAGCTCTACACAAACTTCACCGTCCAAGCGCAAGGATAGCTTATCCCGCAAGGATCGGTAATTTATAATCTGGCTAAGCGTGTCTATTTCATTTTAATCATGACCCTAATCTCGACAGCATTAGCGATGATCCCGATATAGAAATGGCCGAAAAGTTGGCCAGGGCCTTTCGCCAGGAGAAGGAGAAGAAGCTGCAGGAGGAGCCGCCTATATTGAAGTTCATTCGCATCCACATACGCAATCTCTTCCACTTTCCACTGGCCACAATGCTAAAAGGAGCTGTTGTTCTCAGCGAAGAACTGGTGATTGAGGCCATGCCCGCCGCTTGGGAGCTATTGCTGGAAACCAATCACGATACAGCCACCTCCAGTGCTGCCGTCTTCCTTATGGGATCGGTGAAGGCACAAAATTTCGCCTTTGACATAATGCAACGGGCCCTGAAGCATAAGAATCCGGATATACGGATTGGCGCCATCCAACGGTATCTGGTGCTTTGGAAATGCCGCTTCCATGTCTGGCCACGCATGGAGGACAATGCCCACGATGCCACCTTTAAAGTGCCTCCAGGCGGCATTGAGTTCACGCTGCCTTCACCCAAAATTGGAATTGAAAGTCTACCAGTCGTTGATCCTCCCTGGATGCCAGTGCAACAGACAAAGGACATGGATATGACGCTAAATCAGGACAGACATGTAAGTGTGCATTGCATTTGAGAACTTCTTGCTTGAGAACCTCATTTTATTGTTTTATTTTTTTTAGTATTTCTAATTCTAAACTCAACAAGAATTTTTAGGTTTTAAAAGTTGAGAATTTAAATATTGAATTTTTTAGTATTTATTTTGATTTAAAATGTTAGATCAATTTAAGTTTTGGGATACCATCAGACGCTTAAAATTTAATATTTATGCCCTAAGGGTATAATAAGTTTGTTAAAAAGTATGTAACAGGCAGAAGGCAAATTACTCATTTGTATCATATATGTACGTAGCTGCCACAGAAAGGATAGGTGGATAATTAAGGATTAGTATGAGAATTGCATTGGCATCAAATCTCCGGCGTGCCGAGGCCTAGGCCCAGGGTATATTACTGTCGAGTGCACTCGACTGTTCCGCTTGTTTTTAACTACAATTTGTACTGGTTCTTTTTAAAATTATTATTTTATCAAAGATAATTTATAAATTATATTTTAATTCCATCACTTATGTTAAAGAAATTTAAAATGTTTAAAATCCGCCAGGCATAGATTTAATATATGTATCTATTCCATTGAGTTTTTGCTTTGCTTAAATTTTTTTGATAATGTAAATTTTGAGAATTTTATCTCAGTATAAATTTTAAACTTGTAAGTTTAAATTTAATCTTTGCTTTTAATTTTTTTCCTTAAATTTGGATCAATAAGATATTTGAACTCTTGTTGCCAGGCATTCGGCACTCGTTTGTTTTCGTTAAATAATAAGAACAAATAATTAAATAATCATTTTTATTTCAGCGCTCTCTTGTGACCGCCACGAAGAGTCGAAAGATGCAGCAAACGGAGGCGATACGGAACGCACTGCGGCAGCAACGGGACAAGCAGCGGGCGGAGCGTCACAGTTTCCTCATCACAATGATACCGATAAGTCAACAGGCGTCCCATGAACCAGGCATGGAGCACGAAGATCACGAGATCGAAGAGGATTTGGATGGCACGCGCGCATCCTCGCATCTACATCACGCCCACTCCCTCTTCCCCTCGGTGTTGTGCTCCTCGGTGATGCAGATCGTCGGCTGTCTGGATGATGCGGCCATCGGATCGGATGGAAATGCCGTTTACGAAGTTGCCTACCAGGTGATCTGGGTGTGTTTAGTCGAGGAGTCGGCATTGTTTTTACGCTACGTCTTTGAGCGCTTAACCCGGGATCGCCAGGATCAGATGTTTAAGCTACTTCGACATCTAATCCGCTTCGTTCCACGTTTGCCACAACAGGCTGCCTTCGCCCTTTACAACTCCATCATTGGCTACATAATGTTCTACGTGCGATCATCCAACGAACTGAAGCAGGAGGTAACTAAGAGATACCATTGATAATATTGAAATACTAACCGGATAAACTTTTAGCTCGTGGGATCAGCACTGTCTGTTCTTTGGATGGTTGTACACTCGGTCCATGGCATTATGTTCAAGGATCTCAAGCAAATATTGCGCAAGGAGCAATGCGATGCGTCCATATTGCTAACAGCCAATGTGCCCGCTGCCAAGAAGATTGTGGTGCATGGCCCAGCTGACGATGACTACAATATACCGTCTCAGTTTCCCGTCCAGGAGGACACATTGTTCTGTCAGCTGCTAAAGGAGGCTTTGGACTATTATCCCATTGACGAGAAGAGCATCACACACTATTGCCTGGTGGACTACAAGAGCAGTGAGTTCCTTTACCACTTGCTAATTTCCCTTTGATGGCTATATTCCAACTCTTTCCTTAGACAAAATACTCAATCCCAATTGGTACATAAGGGATTTATATTTCTTCAAACGTTCCCAGTATCCGGAAGTGCGTTTAATGCTCATGCGTCCCGAGGAATCATTCCTGGCTCTCCAGAAGCAAGAGTTGACCAAGAAATTCGTGGAAATCGGCAAAGTTCATCTAACCTGGGCTATTCTCAAGAATGTCGACATGGTGGTCCAGCGAGTTGTCTTCTTGCACGAGGAGCTCATGAAGCTCCCTTCGTTCCCTCGCAAGGCCCTTGAGGTTGACCTAGATCTTCATCATGGTGGAGAATATGGCAAGGTGCTGCTTGGCCTGGATGTCCTGCATAAGTTCATGTGGGTGCGTCTAATTGCCCGCATGTTTGAGGCGATGGCCGGAAACTTTGCCTACTCGGCGGACATCCAGCTCTTCCTGAATGTGCTCTCCGGAGCTTCCATTCTGCACGCCGAGGACTCGTGCATCATGCGCTACGTCATGGCCACATTCATCAATGCCGCCTTCAACTTCAAGAACATCTTCTCCACAAATGGCTACTTTATGATCATGCCCACCTTGCTCCAGGTGTACTCACTACACCAGACCAACAAGCTGATAACCACGACCATCGAGTACGCCGTGAAGCAGTTCTATCTGCTCAATCGGAAACCCTTTATTCTACAGATGTTTGGCTCGGTCTCGGCCATTCTGGACACGGATGAGGACGGCACCTACGGCGAGGCACATAAAGTGCAGTCGAGTTGCCTGTTCAATTTGCTGCTCAGTCTGGAGGATCCCTCGCCGGATCCGCTCAACATCGCCGAGTTGGTCAAAGAGCCCAAGCCGCTGAAAGCCATTGACTTCTGTTACCACGACGAGGATGATGATGTCACCGTCCTCGACTGCATCACTCTGTGCGTGATGGTTGTATCCTACTCAGCCGAGAGCACCCGTGGCTACCAAATGCTGGCAAGTACAACAACTTAAGAGAATCGACTATAAGAGACCCTATTCCATCTATTTATTTGGACGTTGATGTACTAAACGAGCTGTACACTCAAGTGGCCCAAACGATACCAAGCACGGGCTTGTTGACGCGCAGACAAACAGACAGTCAGAGACAAGGACAGACGAATTTAGTACTTACTTAAAATAGTTAAAAATAAATAAAATTAAAAATTAATTAAGTGTTAAGAGAGGAATGGAAGAAGAATTAGTTATATGTGACAAATAATTATAATTAGAGCACAGAACCCGGAATAGGTTATGGATATTTAGCATAGTTAGTACTACAGGGTTGAAGAGATTGTTTGCCGAAGCTCGAGAAAGCAGTTTAAAAATGTGCTCTTAAAATTAATTAATTTCTTTTTTTTTTTGATAAAAATAATGAACAAGTCTTAAGATTCCACAAAATTCAGCTGAAAAAAAATAATCAAAAATCAGATGTCATTTCTTAAAGTGGGTATCATATATGTTACATAAACAGCTCGTTTCCAAATTATTCTCATTAAAAATAAAAAGAAATTCAAAGAACATAAAGGAATACATAAGGAAATTAATATTTTTTTCTTTAAAAAAATTAAGAAACACCTAGTTTTAATTTGTATTCCTACAAATATTTACCATTTTTTTTTTTTAAATCTAAAATAAAATTTCTGTTTTGTAATTCTTGTTTAAAAACAAAAAAGGTTATTCTAATTTTGTATTTTTACAATCATCTATTTGTCACCAAATTTAATAGCTATAGCTCTTAAGGTCCGTGAGATCTAGGTATTCTGCTAGTATTTTTTATAATTTTTTGAAAATTGCTAAAAATGACTATTTTAACCCTTTTTGCCTACTTTTTATACAAAAAGTGGCTTATTGGCAATTTTCAAAAAATTATATATATAATTATAAAAAAATACTAGCAAAGAGATTTTTGAAATTTTTTTTTTCCATTACTCTTAGAATTTATTGAAGAATTTTTTTGCATCAAAATATTTTTGTAAAAAATCGAGGAAAAAAGTCAAAACAGTAGACTTTTACAAAAATTCAAAGTTTTCAATGGGTACTTTTAGGGGTCAAGGAAAGTTTTGTAACATTCAAACGGAATTTAAATGACCTTTCCATTGGTGCCAAACTTAACATAAAGTACGTTCAAATTACGCGAAGATTTAACTTAAGTTTTGTCAAAATACTTTATCCGACGACTGTTTGTACAAATGTTTATACATACCTAATAGCGTCTGCTACGCCTTCTTTTGCCCGTTATGCACATTGTGCTTTTGACAAACTTAAAAGACCTTATTAATACAGGGTGGAGGAACATTGTCTGCATTAGTACAATATTTAATGAATTCTTTGTTTCGACAGATTATTCTGGAGGCGATACTTCCCTGTTATCTGCAACAGATCCAATCGCCCAGCTACATTCCACTCCAAGGTAAGTCCGAGCGAGATATTATTCTTCAACTGGCGGTCGCCATCCGGACAATGGTCCACAATTGTGAGGGCCTGGCGAAGAGCTACAATGGACCCTACCGCAACAGTCCGGAGCACAAGGGCTCCTCGCAGCGCAACTGTAGTCGGGGTCCGCCCTGCTCGCCTGGCATGGACTTCGAGGAAGAGTCCCACACGAAGTATGCAACAGATCCGCGCACCAAGAACATGATGGACTCCGCCGAAGACTCAGAAATGATACGCACCGAGTATAGACGGCCACGTGATGTTCTGCTCTCCGTTGTGGCCGACTTCCTAATCAAGTCGACGACTCGGCTGGCTGAGCTGGCTAAGAAGCTGCCCGCGAGTGACACCAAGCCAACCGAGGTGCTGGACGCCAAGTGTCACATACGTCTGGCGGACATTGCCCACTCACTGCTGAAGGTATCGCCCTATGACCCGGAGTCCATGGCCTGTCGGGGATTGCAGCGTTATATGCAAACGGTGCTGCCTCGCGCAGAGTGGTCAAATGATACGCTGCGAAATGCGCTGGTCACCGTGCTCCGGCGCATCGACAAGGTGTTCCTCAAGATATCGAAGAAGCCATCGATCCGCCGCAATACGGACTGGGAGGCAGCAGCCGGGCTGCTCAAGGGCATTCACGAGACGATCATAAGGCATCCCTATGTCCTCCACTGGCAGCAGATGAAGACCCTGATCAGCACGGTCCAGAACCTGATTGTCAACGAACCCGGCACCAGCATACCCGAGGGCGTCTCCAGTGCAGGTGCTGCGCTTATGTCTCAGAATCCGCCGGCCTTTTTCTGCTCGGCCGTGGTGCGTCTGGTGGCACTGCAGGTGGTGAGTCCCGTCGACTGTTTTTCCCTGGTCCAAATATGCGGCGGCAGTGCCGAGTTCGCCACGCAGGAAAAGGCCGAAGGATTTCTAATGCATTTGATCATGCCACTGTGCTTGAAAGTCTGCTCCGGTCGCGGTGTCTCCGACGTCGGCGAACTGAAAATGAGCGACGTCACATTCCTGCTAACCGCCGTACTGAATGCCATGAGTCCTCCGGCAGGTCGCACCGGCCAGGCGGTGTCCCAGATTAATCGGGTCACCGGCGATCTGCGCGCCGGTTCCTTGACCTTCACAGGCAGCCGCGATGCCAAGCGACCGGCTCGCATTTCTGGTTCCTTGTATCAAGCCGCCTTCTTGGCACTCCGCATCGTCTGCATTTGCTTTGAGAACCGTCTTTCCAGCGAATGGCCGCGGATTGTGCGCGTGATGCGCGACCTGGGCAGACGCAACGAGGCTGCTCCCGATCTTTGGAGTTTCATGGAGTTTGTGGTCACCCATCGAACGCCTCTCTACATTGTGTTGTTACCCTTTATCTTGCACAAGGTATAATTCGGTTATACACTCCTGTCCAATACTATACGACACCTCGAAAATATTATGAGCAACTCAGTCAATGTGTTAAGTTGGTCAGCTAGCTCCACTGAATTAACCCAATCGAAAACATTTAAGGTATCTTAGCCAGACAATAAAGAATTTGAGAACCAAAACGAAATTTTGACGCTATGGTCTCTTTTAGACCAAAATATTCCAAAAAAAACGTAATTTAATCGATGCCTTAGAGACTTTTTGAGGTAAAGAAAGCTTAGTGCGGCTGTGTTAACTAATAACTATTATTAATATACCAAAATTAACACAAAATAATAAGTAATTTTAAAAAATTCAAATGTGTCGTATAGTTTTGATACACTTGCAGTCAAGTCCAAAATACAACTTTTCTTCCTTTTTTTCTGTTTCTTTAAAATGCGAGATGCAATCAGAGATCAGAATATCAGCTCTTGAGCAGAACTCTTTCTGCTATAATTCTGCATACTTTATTTTATTTCATTATGCTTTCTCCTTCTTCTACGAGGGTCGAACCAAAATTTTCAAGGTGTCGCAAGGTTTTGGGCAGGAGTGTACTACTTACCAGGACCATTTAACCCAGTCTGATTCTCACACAGATCTCGCAGCCCCCGATTGGCGACCACGAGAGGCACATGCAGTTTATCATTAGGGAACGACTGCGAGGCACTCCACCGCAGGGTGGCCTAAAATCGAAGGGTGCCCTCCTCCTTGAGTTGGCTCGAGAGCTGCGCGATTTGCGCGATGAGCTGGAGGATAAGCGATATGGTAACTATACAAACAGCTAAAGCAATCCATTTCCCATTTCCAACTCTCTCATATATCAGTGTCTGCAGATCGCGAGAGCTCGGAACAGAAGAAGAGCGACACTCCGGCCGCAACCAGCGTCGCAGATGCCCACAAGTCGCAGCAACGACCCTCGCTGATATCGATCTTCACCGGCACCACAACGGGCCAGGCCACGCACTCGCATGTCTCCGCCGTGCCCATAGACTCGCGCAGTGGCTCCGGTGGCATATGCACTCCCAGCGATACACTCTCACAGCAGACGCTGCATCCACCGCGCGAATCCTTGTCTAGCAACTCCACAGGTCGAGAGCCGCACACCACGACCAGCGAAAGTCAAAGCGGTGACGTAGCCGTGGGCTCAGCTCCAACTTTAGTTGGTCAATCGTTGGGCAGTGGACCCAGTGGCTCGGGTCAAGCAATCACTGCAGCCTCGCCACTGCCACCTGGCATTGTCTCGCAGCTCTCGCATTCACAGTCGCTGCAGCAGGCGCCGTTCAAGGCTCAGCCGCCAAAGTTGCGCTTTGTGTCGTCCGTGGAGTTTCGGCACTCCTCCGGTGAGACGTCTACCACACCGCTCTCACCTGAGAGTCCCGCCGAGGACAGTTCGGGTGATCACACCCGTTCCCGGTTGCAGCGCTCCAAGGCGGCCAGTCGCAAGACTTTTCGGTTGAAGCGCAGTCGTCTCACTCCCATAGAGACTCCAAGTATTGTAAGCACTAAACGGGAAATTCCATTGAATGATTCCATTGAGTTTAACTAACCGATCACTCTGCAGGTAACTTCTTTGTCCCAGGAGGAGCATCAGGCCAAGGCTATTGGCGAAATATCCTGGGACTCAGTATCACAAACATCGTCCACATCCGGTTATCGGGACAACAACAGCCTGCAGACGGGCCTTCTCTCACCCGATGGCTCGCTGGGCGGACTCACTCTGGGACGATCACCTTCTCAGCACTCTCTGTTGATGGTATTCGAGGGTCAGGACGAAGACACACTCATTTAACAATCACAGAACGGCGACCGGGCTTACGAGCTTTAGGACAGCCTCAATCTAAACTAAATTAGCACAGACATTATAGTTAATATTGACGAATATGTAGTTAACGTTAAGTTTTATATATGTATATGGTACATGAGTACGACTAGGTACGAATAGTTGTTTTCCATTATGTGCCCGATTTTGTATGTTTTGGAGTAGATCGATTAGACAACTATTAAATAAATATAATAGCTATTCTGAATTCGCGTATTTTTCATTGAACAACGATACAAATCGGCAGATACAGATGAAACTCTGGAATTAGTTAAGTAATCCTCTCAAGAATCAGTAAGATTATCTGTTGATGTTATTAAATAGTTCTTGTTACGTATATATTTTAATTATCTTTAATTGTTTGCATTTTTGTCTGAGGTAGCTGCCTTCTGTCGATTTTCCTTGACCAGTTTTCGCCACTCCATCCATTTGGCCAACTCGGGTGGCTCGCTGCCATTGTTCTGCTGCTCCAGTTGCATGTAGTACGCCTCGCGCAGTATCTTGAAGGCTTGAATGCTGTAGTAGGGCTGTTGAGTGACGGGATCATAGTAGCGCGCTGGCAGTCTGGTTATTGGGCAAATTCCACTAGAGCCTTTGGGTGCGCGATTCGGTCGGAAAATCGCATGGAAAACTTTATCATTGAAATCATTTTCGATGGTTACAAATGTACGCTCGCATTTTGACGCCGGATCTTTGGGATCATGCGGCAGCGTAGTGGTGCGTGTAGGTTTACGCATGACTGGCATTGTCAGTGAATGATACCGTATGGTTGGACCCGTGAAGACTCGCTTTGTTGGCCGCGTCTTCTTTTTCTCAAGTTCCATTTTCTGAAATTTCTCTGTGAATGTGTGAAAACAGTTGAAATAAATTTTAAGCTGTCGTCTGGATTAATTGACTTACCTAGCGACTTGATGTTCTCCTCCTCAGTGATTTTGGCCTCCTCAAGAAGTTCTTCTTGCGTGGGCATATAATCCTCCACACGCACCTTTTTCTTCTTGCGCTTGCGGGCATCGTCCAATTCCTTGAGCCGTATTTTTGTAGCTTGTGTTTTAATGGCAGTAGACGTGCGTATAGATTTGCGACCAGAGTCCTGTACTGTAAAGCGCGGACGGACTCTACGCTTGACTACGCCGCCGCCACCGCGCTTTTTGTGAAGCGCAGCTGCGACTTTCGCGTCCTTCTTGACAGTTGGCTTGGCTGGCTCCTGTAATATCGTTTAGCATTAGTATTTTTCATATAAAAATATCATTCGTATGTACCTTATACGCCTTTGTGTTAACGCCACCTCGTTGTCGTTTTTTCTCAGGTGCCTCCTCTTGATCAGACACAGGTTCATCCTGTTCATCGATACTGAAATCCGAGTCCACGACATCCTCTTCCTCATCTTTTTGGCTGTGGTAGCAGATAGTTAACTTATACGCTTGAGTTTCTTGTAATGCTGCAACACTTACACATATTCGTTGTCATCTTCTTCGTCCTGAAATCCGCCATATGAAGTCTTATAGAATTCGTCCTCCTCCTCGTCCAGCAGCTTGGCTATCTTGTTGCCAGCATTGTGGCGGCGCGAACGTGATGCAGCCATCAAATATTATTAATTTA
>JBAMBJ010003509.1:0-25033 GCA_037043495.1 Drosophila recens
AGTTGTTTATAAATAAAGTGAGCCATTTGAGCAGCAGCTGATCTTTTATTCATAAGATGTGAATAATTTCATCGATGTTGTCCTCATTTTCCTGATATGATAATCCTGTTCTTATCATCCGCAGGAATTTATTATTATCTGCACAAGCATATTTGTAAATTCAAAATTCAAATTCAAATATATTATTTTCGTTATAAGTAGCAAACAAATAAACCAATTATCTTATATAAAGTACACTTTTAAGTTTTGATTTCACCTGATTAACTTGGCTATATATGCGCTCCACTTCTCGTTTGACCAAGGCAACTATAATAAATTAATGGCAACCTTAGCAAACTCTGCAAAAGTATTGTTGCCCCCAGAATCCTTATAGGAATTGACTCCAATCTACAATTTTGTTGTGCTGTCATTATTTTGCCATTTCACGAAGCGAATTTTGTTATATTGGGTTTTAATTTCCATTAATTTAGGCATTTAAGCATAGTATCCAGTTGTTGAAAAACCAGTTTGAAAGGTATCAACTCCATATAAAAAAAAAGGGTTGCAAACTGGCTCGAAATAATTTTGTAAGGCTATTTCTAAACCCTTGTATCCAGTACCTAAATTTGGGCAGCTCAGAAAATTTTTGGGTGTTTTACAACACTCTTTAATGACAGCTGGCAGCTTTTTTTTTGACCTTTCAAAACATCGATTCGTTCAGTGTTTCGACTAGTCGAAATCATTTTGAGCAGCAATGGAGCCAAATAAGCAACAAAATAAGAGCCGCATTGAGCTCTTGGACAATGAATAACGAATTAAATTAATAGAAGAGGTGCAGGATCCCACAGGACCGGTCCTGTGGGATCGCTAACCTCTTCTATTAATTTAATTCGTTATTCATTGTCCAAGAGCTCAATGCGGCTCTTATTTTGTTGCTTAGTTTGGCTCCATTGCTGCTCAAAATGATTTCGACCCGTCGAAACACTGAACGAATCGATGGTTTGAAAGGTCAGAGAACAAAAAGCTGACCAGCTGTCATTAAAGAGTGTTGTAAAACACCCAAAAATTTTCTGAGCTGCCCAAATTTAGGTACTGGAGTACAAGGGTTTAGAAATAGCCCTTACAAAATTATTTCGAGGCAGTTTGCAACCCTTTTTTTTATATGGAGTTGATACCTTTCAAACTGGTTTTTCAACAACTGGATACTATGCGTCGCCTGACGGTTCGTGACGATATAACGTTACCAATTTCACTGGTGATTTTCCTGAAAGGCAGGAACGGGTCGCGTTCAGCCAATGTGACGATGTAATTGTCGGTCTCTGATGAGGTTTTTCGGGGGGCACCTCGCGTTTCTACCTTTGGTTTAGGTTTTAATGCATTTGTGGCAAAGTTTTCTGAACGTTTCATGATCGTGGCAATGTATTTGTACGATTTTCCTTCATTTCTTAGTCTTTGTACAAGTCTTTTCTCCTCCGCACTTCAGTGACGCCCACGACCCATCTAGTATAATTTTATTTATAATTAAACTCATATTTAGTTGCATTTTCTTGATAACTTACTTTCTGCAACCAAAAAGTTCTACTAACTTATTGAAACTTAAAGTTTTTCTACCCACACCTATTTTATTGGCCAGCTTAATTTAGTGTCTCAGCAAATACCCACTTGGTAAATTTTATTGGCCACAAAATTAAATCGGGAATTTACCAAATTCACACCAAAACATTGTAACCATATGTAAAAAATATTATGTTTATGTAGAAAACGTTGTGTACACATTTTAAATCGGTAAATTAAAAGTTACAGTGTTCACACCTATTATTTAGTCCATGAGTGTATATCAGTGGTCGGCAGTGCTGCCAAAATCGCTTTTTTCCCGTCAAATCTGGCTGTTTTCAAAGGCCATTTGTTAGAAAAATTTGCAAACAGCGGGTAGCGGGAATTCTGGCTTTTTTGTTTGTTAAAATGTTTTTTTCAGATTTTTTTGTAAATGCCTAAATAAAGGGGAAATTAAAACCCAATATAACAAAATTCGCTTCGTGAAATGGCAAAAAAAATGACAGCACTACAAAATTTTAGACTGGAGTCAATTCCTATAAGGATTCTGGGGGCAACAATACTTTTGCAGAGTTGGCAAAGGTTTCCATTGATTTATTATAGTTGCCTTGGTCAAATGAGAAGGTGGAGCGCAAATTTAGCCAGGTCAATCTTGTGAAATCAAAACTTAAAAGTGTACTTTATATAAGGTAATTGGTTTATTTGTTTGTTATATTTTATTATGAATTTTGAATTTACAAATATGGCTTGCGCAGACTCGACCATTGCTGCCACACATATAAGCTTCCCAATAAATTCCTGCGGATGATAAGAACAGGATTATCATATCAGGAGAATGAGGACAACATCGATGAAATTATTCACATCTTATGAATAAAAGATCAGCTGCTGCTCAAATGGCTCACTTTATTTATAAACAACTGGTGTTGTGCGCCCACTCTACCCTTTTCGGGTTAAAAAACAGAAATTAATGAATTGAAAAACTAGCTTTATTATGGATTTTTTAAATACATTTTTCAGCTTTTTTGCATCGTTCCTCCCGTCAAAAACAGCTTTTTTTTCCAAACAAATGTTGGCAACACTGGTGGTCGGCACCAACACAGTCATATGTTTGCATTGCGTTAGTGTGCATTTTTGTTCGCCTAACAGCGGAATAACAGCGACGTAACAGAAAGAAATCGCAGCAGCGACGCATACGTGATCGTACGTGAGCGGCAGCGCAGTAGCTGCGCAAGTTTCCTATGCCTACGGGATTGGGCCGTGCCGACCACTGCTTTAAATGTAAAGCTGATGTAAAGCTTTTTGACGCCTGTCTCTTTTAGCATTAGGGTTTTCTTTGCAATTGATTGCACTTGCTGTACTGAGGAGGGAATTAATAATAATATATATTTCACAATGCGAGGTAATCTCAACCGATCCCGATGCTTGCAAAAAACGAAGAGAGATAAAAATTGCAGCGCGCAATAGTTAACAGCATTCTGTTAAGCTGAAAATAATGTTGGGCTGTAATGCATTAACATATTGAAATGCCAACAATGTTATTATATTTACGTTACGTTATGTTATGTAATGCTGCTGTAGAGATCTTACTCTTTCAATTTAATTTATCAACTTAACTGTGGAACTTAAATTAAAATTTAAATCAATTTAAATAATTGCAATGTTTAAACGATCATAAATTTCAATTGCCTTTGCAGGAGTTCGTGGTCCGCCCGCTGACTTTTTGCGTAATCAATGCCAAAAGATTCTCTCGCGTATGCTTCGGCAGGCAGGACAACGCACCAAGCGATTTCTACAGGAAATGGTCAAGAGTTCGCCGTTGCCAGAGCTCATCGATTACTTCCATGCCTTCCTAGCCTTCTGCGTGGATCCAAGCTCGCTGCTGTCCCCCTTGAGTAAGTGAGATCGTGCCCAAGCTATTAAAAAGAAAACTATGCCAATGTTTCTAGCTTCGTCTGAATCTTGATTCGAATCTTTAAGTGCACAAATCCCAATTACAAGCGCATCTATATACATACATATATCAAAAAACAGTAGACTCTCACAAATAAAAATCACTTGAATTTAAATTTAATAATTAAAACTGTTAATTCTGTTGGAACTATTTTATTTTTAATTTTCGCATTTCGCAAATTCTTTTCTTGACTTCCTTCACGAATTGGGGAATAACATATGCGCGAGCTTTAATTTGTGAGTCTCTACTGTGTCATCTTGATCATTTTCCATTTGTCCTTATTTGCAACCAATTTGCGTACTTTGTGTGTGATTTTCTCTTGCATGCGACGAGTTTTGCTAATGCCTTTGAGTTGTACCCTCTTGTGCCCCCTTTTGACCCCTCACCACCAAATATCAAATACTCGTACGTTGTATATATATCTATATGTATATAATGATGATGCAATAATAGCTCATAAACGTCAGAGTGGATATAAAAATGTTAACACCGATCTTGGCGGTGTACCAGGTCAGGGCGGCTATTCGACCAATTTTAGTGGCGGCATGAGCGGAGGGGCCGAGGGCCAGGTCGTTGGAGCCGTATTCAAGCAGCTGGTCAGCAGATTTGTGGATGCCAGCAAGGATCTGAAGACGGCCGAAAATGTCGCCCTCTACGGTGACATTCGACAGCTGGTCACCTATGTGAAGGGCGCCCACGGGGGCCCCTTCCGTTTGGTGGCCCTTAGTGGCATACTGGCTGTCACACCACGTCCACACAAGAAGGGGCCAACGGCTCAAACCACGAGGGTGATACGGTAAGTGCTCCAGGGGCAACACAGGGATTAAATCCGAAACCATAACCGAAATAGTAAACCGGTATTAACCGATTGAAATTGGTTACCGTAACTAAAACCGATACCAAAAACCCGAATTTATTCCAACTGAAATAACCGTTTAGAAACCGATTCACCCATAACGGTTATTTCTATTGTGTATATTGATCTCAATAAAAAGATTTGCATTTTTGAAATTTTTATATTTTGTGAACATCTGTTTTTTGTGTACATATGTATCGTTTTCAAAATACCTGTATGACTTGGGCATTCAAATTTCAAAAATACTTTAATTCGAGTACGTAAAAGTCTTAATTATTTACGTATTTATTTATTTAAAATATGTTTGAAAACGATGCACTTAAATAAAATTTTATGTTGGACTGAACCGTTATACTAGTATTGGTGACATAACGGTAGATTCGGCTACGAAATAATTAAAAAAAATTTTAAATCTGTTGATTATATTTTTCGGTTATGGCTACGGTTTAAGCCCTGTTATAAAAAATAAAAATACAATTTAATAGTTTAATCACACATAATTATTTTTGCTAACGACACCAACATTTACGGAGGGAAATTTATTTACCTGCCCAAGTCAAACAAATAAAAAAATATTTTAGATTCTAAAAAATATTATAAGTTAGATTATTATTATTATTCATGTTATATTTTATTTTTTGAATTAAAGACAAGCAATTTTAATTTAAATACTATTAACCAAGAATTGAACAAGAAAATAATTTGTTGATTTTTATCGTGACCCGCAATCGTTTCAGGCATATTCCCCACGCCGATACCACACAGGGTGTGTCAAACGACGACAATCGCTCGCAACGCCGACTGCTTCTCAAGAAACGCAGCACGTCCTCAGCCTGCGCCGTGGTGAGTCTTGTGTGACATAATCCCAACTGTAGCTGATCCGTCGAATTGCTTCACAGAGTTTGCTGGAGACGGAGCCCTGCGATGAGCACTACAAGACCAGCCAGTCTCCGCTGAGCAACTTCAGGCGCCGCACGACCGGGGTGAGGCCAACTTTGACTCCGCGGCACAGTGAGCGAGCGCTGCTCTCCGATTCGACGTCCAGCTCGGAACGCAATTCGCTGGGACGGCTCAGCGGCTTGGTGCGCTGGTTTCGCGGTACGCCCAAGGAGGCATCGTCCATTGACCTGGAGATAGGCTCGCTAAATCCCGAGATATCGTCCACATTCATGCGACACGCCTCGCTGAAGATTCAGCGGGGTCGATCCAGCGATGGCATTGGGCGTTCCATACAGCGTGCCAAGCGACGCGTTGAGCGACGGCTGAACCGTTTCGGCGGCATTGTGAAGGGCAAGAAGAAGGTGGGCGGTATCGAAGAGACAGCGGACTACAGTCGACGCAGCTCCTCCGACATGTGCGACGGGCCCCGCGAGTCGGAAGTGGTCATCCTAAAGGAGCGCAAGCTGGTGCCCACCGAGCCGGTGCGGGTCGGCATGCTTCGGCTATCCTTTCTCCTGGAGACGTGTGCGCCGGGCTCGTTCCCAGATCCACAGCTAATCGCCGCCGTCTTGGATCTGGTAAGCACGTCTATTTCTTCATCCCATCTCAGATTACTGATTGAAGTGCGTCCGATTTACAGCCCCAAGCGCCGCTGGTTACACGTGCCACGTTCTTGCTGGAGTGTGCCCACTTTGTGCATCTGTGCAACAAGGGTCAGTGGCCCATCTGGATGAAACAGAATGTGGGCGGATATCGTGCCTCCGGCGCCAACATCAATCCCTCACACATGAAGCATCAAGTCAGCCAGACGAGCGCTCGACGAACCCACATCCTTCTGAGAGCCGCTGGCAAAATGTTCCACCAATGGGCAGAGATGGTGGGCGCACGTCTCGAGGAGATTCTCTTTACGGAGCGCCTGCAGTACGAGGCGCTCAATGCCAGTCTCACCGATCCGGAGAAACAACGCGAGTTGCTGCAGCAGGACGAGGAGGAGGACTTCCTGGATGAGTCCTCCGTCAATCCACATGGCAATGACTGTCCACATGCCCTCAAGCTGATTGCCTGTGTGCTGCTCTTCGAGATTACAGCATTTCTACGCGACACGTACATCACGTTGCCCAAAACCTCGAAGATGCTCCACAGAGACAGACCCGCGCCGTGGGAGAAGGTATACCGCGAGGCGAATCGTCGCTGGTCCATGGCCCTCAGTTCCATGGGACACTCGCAGACTTCGGCCCAGAGTCTGCAGTCCATTGCGGCAGGCAACGATGGTGCTGGCCAGACTGAGCGCAAGATTTCCTTCGTGCTGCACGAGCCGGACAACGAGTCCGAGAACAGCAGCAACACCACCTTAACCAAAGAGGGGGAGGAGGGTAAGTCCAGTCTGCGTACTCCAAGTGATCCAATTACATGCTCAATTCATTTAATGATTAGCTCGACGTCCCACTGCCTCCGCGGTGCGTCCGTTTCTGCTGCGCCGCGGGACAGCAACCACAACGGGAGGATCCTTCAAGCGACGCTCCCTGAAACTGCGCCGGAATACCAAGGATAGCAAGGAAATTGAAACAGACTGTAAGTCAGATATATAATATGTACAGTAGACTCCAGCAGAATAGAAGCACTTGGTTTATATTGGAGAGGATCAAGTTTTAAAAAAGTACCCTTTTACGAGTGTTGATTAAATCCCATAAAAAAAACCTCTTTACGAGGTAAAAGTCTAGTGACGAAAACGTTTTCATGCCCCAAAATTTCTGATATCCAATTTTGTGACGAATAATATTAAGTTTTACATATAAATTATTTTAAACAAAATTTTTGCACTCGGCACATTGCGCTAAAATGTCTCAATTCTTCATACCAAATTGTTTTGCGCAGTGCCGAATGCAAAAATTTTGTTTAAAATAATTTATATGTAAAACTTAATGTTATTCGTCACAAAATTGGATATCAGAAATTTTGGGGCATGAAAATGTTTTCGTCACTAGACTTTTACCTCGTAAAGAGGTTTTTTTTATGGGATATCAGAAATTTTTGAATAAGACATCAGAAATTTTAAAATTGCAATATTTGATGAGATTTGATGTGTAGATTTTTTTTAAATTGTCAAAATGTGGGAAAAAATACCTTATTTAACCTGTAACTGTTTACCCTTATAATTAAAAAAAACTTTTAAGGTATGCCTATGAGCTCTTCGAAATACCTTTTTAACGATATATAGATCGCATCTGTAGCTTCTATCATTTGGATGATATTGGGGCTTAAATTTTAGCGGTTTTAGCGATTTCCCGCTAAACTAGCGGTTTTTCGAAAAAGTCGTAGAACAAACGATTTTATATTTTTGATTATAAATTGATTTATCTGCCGCAAAAAGAATTCTTCACTTGCAAGCAGTTTATTTCCGCATTACGCTGCAAGCAGTGTATATACTGCATATTTACATGCAGTAGTGTGAAGGTAAAAGGTATATTCAGTTAATAGGTAATATCTTGTCCAAACGAATTTTGACAGATATGTGTTATATGTCAAAAAACGCGGAATCAAATTGCCTATAATATACTTATAACATATTTTAAAGTGATTTCATGTGTAGATTTTTCTTAAATCGCCAAAATGTGGAGAAAAATACCTTATTTCACCTGTAGCTGTTTACCTTTTTACTTAAAGAAAAAACGTTGAAGGTATGCCTAAGAGCCCTTCGAAATACCTTTTCAACGATAAATAGATCGCATCTGTAGCTTCTATAGTTTGGATGCTAT
Organism: Drosophila recens; assembly: GCA_037043495.1. Classification (NCBI taxonomy): domain Eukaryota; kingdom Metazoa; phylum Arthropoda; class Insecta; order Diptera; family Drosophilidae; genus Drosophila; species Drosophila recens. Next base: position 8,039 of record JBAMBJ010003509.1, read on the forward strand.
GGGGGTTTCAATTTTAGCGGTTTTTAGCGATTTTCCGCTAAACTAGCGATTTTTCGAAAAAGTCGTAGAACAAACGCTTATAGATTTTTGAGCAGGAACAAGTCCTCATTCAAACTTTTAAGCTAAATCAACGATTTGATCCAAACAAACTAACAAACAGACAGGCTGACTTTTCATCTCATTTTCGAAAGGCGACTAAAAATTTCAAAATTAATTATTTTTTGAACCAGTTGTCCGATTTTGATGATCGAGGTGTCATTCGACGCGTATTTTTGATTAGAATTGTAAAAAATGAAACGAAAATTCAAAAAGGCTCCAACGGCCCCATTAGCCCCAATAATTTAAATTTTTCCCATCCCACTTACACCTGTTTATCTCAAGAACTAGGTGAGTTTCCGAAGTTCTTAGTATGCACATTTGTAAGTTACGTTGATACCTTTCGATCGGTATATAACTCGACCCGATCAGACAGTCATAGCAAATCTTCCATTCTTCCTGTGTATATATGCTAGTCGCCTTCGCACTCTTCGTGCTGCTTTCGTCACTAGCGCGGACTGCCGTCCGCAGTGATAAATCAACAAAATATAAGAATTTGCCTTTAATCTGATTCAATATGGCTGCTCTTGTTTGTAAGGATTGTGTATTTTTCTTTCCTTTATGTGAATTTTTATAAGTAGGGGAGATGTGGCGGTTGTGGGCATAGTTTTGATTTCGGCCTATAATTACCGACCTAGTGCATATTTTTTGGATATATGGATATCTGTGTAAAGCTAGAGACCTAAGCTAACTAATCATATATAAACATACCGGATTTCGTTACGCAAAAAAATTTTACACGGACTTTTGTAAAGTCGGTATTTTCAGCTAAAAATTTTTTTAGTGGGGGTTGTGGGCACCCTTTGCAAAAATGCTGTAAATGAAAAAATATGAAAAAAAAAACCATAACTAATATGAACAAAATGACAGTTTATTAATCATAAAGCCTGCATAGGCGTTATTCATCGTCGGAAACACAATTTTGACATGTATAATAACTTGCCCGCATGCCCACACATTTCACATGAAAAGCTCGATCGCAGATGTTTCAATTGAATTCTGGAAGCCGAAAAATCAAGAATGAAGCGTGAAAATCACAAGAATGTTCTAGAGGGATCCAAACAAATTTTTAGAACAATTTTCCAAGAAACAGTAGCTATATAAAAAATTTGACTTAAAAAAAAGGGGTGCCCACAACACCCTCAATTTTTGTGCCCACAACCCACTTTAGCAGACACTTTAAAAAGTGATAAAAAAATTTTTTTGTTTAAATTTTTTGGTTCAAATCGATATTGTTCCATTTAGCATAATAGTTCGACTAAATAAAAATGCATTACACTTACCTTTCCAATCGATCTACTTTGATTGATACACTATTAAAAATGTTTGAAAGAAGTTTCCTCACCTTTTCCAAGCACAAAAAAACCAATTCGTTCATTTCCAAAAGAAAACGCGTCCGTTCACTTTGATATTTGGCATGAATTATACATAGGGTTCTTGCGATTGACATTACCAACAAAACTCAATCTTCATTTCGTGAAAATATACGTAGGGGTGCCCACAACCCACCCATGCCTACAACCACCACTTCTCCCCTACACTTGCTGAGGGTATTTTTACTTTGTGGGACTGTTTCTCAGAATAGCTATTTTGAGGAAGCTTGGTACAGGTTTATCTTTTGATGGCTGCCATAAGATCGATCGGTCAAAAATCCAACTTTCTGAAAAACAATGTATTGTTTTATCATATGAACAATTCGATGGTCGACTAATAAGGGATTCTGCAAGGGTATCAAATCTTCTATATAATTTTATAGTAGTTATAATTTTGTAAACCTCCAGGCACATTATGTTTCTTGAGGTATATATATACAATAATACAACAACTCTCAGACTTTATTTGCAGATTACTAATTTAATGAAAACATCTTGATTTAATATATGTATCTAATCTGTATACTACTGTGGGCAAAAAGTACCGGGAATTTTAAATTTAAAAAATTTTGGGATTCCAATCGGAAAAAATGTTTGTACTTTTAGGTTGGCACTACTATCATTAACATCTGTGCAAAATTATGCGTTAAAATATTCATTAGTGAATAAGTTACGATTAGTTTTGTACGACGCCAAATGTGCATTTGGCGATTTTGATTGAATCTCCTCAATCGACCCGAAGCGATGTCCTCGGAGAGGTCTTTTGAGCTTAGAAAATAGCCAGAAGTCACACAAAGATAAATCAGGCGAAAAAAGTAGCTGCGGGACAATTTTGGTCGAGTTAGAACACATAGAACAGGGGCAGTATGAGAGGGCGCATTATCATGTTGCAAGAACCATGAGTTGTCAGCCCATAGTTCTGGCCTCTTTTTACGCATAGCTTCGCGCAAACGACGCATATCGCTCAAAAAATATTCCTTGTTAACAGTTTGGTCGGTCGGAAGGAATTCATAATGAACTACAACACGATAATCCAAAAAAACTGTCAACATGACCTTGATTTTTGAGCGAATTTGACGCGATTTTTTCGGTCTCGGCCCACCTTTTGCCGATATTCGCTCGATTGATCGGTAGTTTCCATGTCGTAAGCGTAGATCCAAGTCTCATCGCCCGTAATAATGCGGTTTATAATATCCTGATAGTCAGAAAACATTGTTTCACACACTTCCACGCGGAGCTTTTTTCGATGAAATTGACCGTTTTTTGGCACAAAAATCGCCAAATGCACATTTGGCGTCGTACAAAACTAATCGTAACTTAAACACTAATGAATATTTTAACGTATAATTTTGCACAGATGTTAATGATAGTAGTGCCAACCTAAAAGTACAAACATTTTTTCCGATTGGAATCCCAAAATTTTTTAAATTTAAAATTCCCGGTACTTTTTGCCCACAGTAGTAAGCTCGGATTTATGAGATTTTCCTATAACGTAAATTTACAAACGTTCACCTCTTTCACACAGTCAATATGCAGTCACGGCGAAAGGTCTCCTCGCTCTCGGACCGCAGCGACACTTCGGAGCAGGGCATGGTCAGCGGTGGCGAGGAGTCTCCGGGCATACTCAGTGACGATCAGCAGCCGGAGTCGCCAACTGACTCGAACGAGAACGATGAGACGGCCAAGAATATGCCCTGGCTGAAGGCAGTCATCGATCTGCTCACCAGCTACAACTATTACTGCACCCATAAGGGCTACTGTCATCCCTTCTGTTACAAGCGCCACATGCGCTCCTGCACGCGCCTCATAAAGGCGACACGAAAGGTGAGTCCTGGGACAATTTGTTTACTTTAGATTCCTTTTACCTCATTTTGATTTTGCAGGTTTATGGAGAAGAGTTCGGATTCAACTTTGACGTAGATCATCCTACAGTTGAGCCCACGGTCATCAGTGCCGGCAAATCCTCGGCTCGTCCTCGTTCGACTCGAAAAGTATCGGAGCAAAGCTCTACACAAACTTCACCGTCCAAGCGCAAGGATAGCTTATCCCGCAAGGATCGGTAATTTATAATCTGACTAAGCGTGTCTATTTCATTTTAATCATGACCCTAATCTCGACAGCATTAGCGATGATCCCGATATAGAAATGGCCGAAAAGTTGGCCAGGGCCTTTCGCCAGGAGAAGGAGAAGAAGCTGCAGGAGGAGCCGCCTATATTGAAGTTCATTCGCATCCACATACGCAATCTCTTCCACTTTCCACTGGCCACAATGCTAAAAGGAGCTGTTGTTCTCAGCGAGGAACTGGTGATCGAGGCCATGCCCGCCGCTTGGGAGCTATTGCTGGAAACCAATCACGATACAGCCACCTCCAGTGCTGCCGTCTTCCTTATGGGATCGGTGAAGGCACAAAATTTCGCCTTTGACATAATGCAACGGGCTCTGAAGCATAAGAATCCAGATATACGGATTGGTGCCATTCAACGGTATCTGGTGCTTTGGAAATGCCGCTTCCATGTCTGGCCACGCATGGAGGACAATGCCCACGATGCCACCTTCAAAGTGCCACCAGGCGGCATTGAGTTCACGCTGCCTTCGCCCAAAATTGGAATTGAAAGTCTACCAGTCGTTGATCCTCCCTGGATGCCAGTGCAACAGACAAAGGACATGGATATGACGCTAAATCAGGACAGACATGTAAGTGTGCATTGCATTTGAGAGCCTCTTGCTTGAGAACCTCATTTTATTGTTTTATTTTTTTTAGTATTTCTAATTCTAAGCTCAACAAGAATTTTTAGGTTTTAAAAGTCGAGAATTTAAATATTGAATTTTTTAGTAATTATTTTGGGTTAAAATGTTAGATCAATTTAAGTTTTGGGATACCATCAGACGCTTAGAATTTAATATTTATAAAAAGTATGTAACAGGCAGAAGGCAAATCACTCAATTATATCATATATGTATGTAACATATATACGGTGGCTCACAGCTAAAAGTATGCACCCTTATTTTTGCTTTAACTGTTATGCTAGTCAAGTTATCACAATAAAACAATCACAATATCACAATAACACAAAACTTTCCTTAACCCATTGAGTACCCTTCGAAAATTTCGAATTCATGTAAGTCACTTTTCATAACGTTTTTCTCGATTTTTTACAAAAGAAAATTTTCAAAAATATTTTTTCTAGTATTTCTTATAATTTATCCCAAAAATTACAATTTTAACCCATTCAGTGCCTTTTTTGCAGTTTTCAAAAAAATTATAAAAAATACTAACAAAAATATTTTTGAAAATTTTCTTTTGCAGTTACTCTTTGAATTGTTGCAAGAATTTTTTTGCATCAAAATTTTTTTTTAAAAATAGAGGAAAAAAGTTTTGAAAAGTGACTTTTACATAAATTCTAAATTTTCCAAGGGTACTCAATGGGTTAAGGAAAGTTTTGTGTCATTCAAACGGAATTTACACGACCTTTCCAAATATATTTTTTTTTGTGATAACTTGACTAACATAGCAGTTAAAGCAAAAATAAGGGTGTGTACTTTAAGCTGTGAGCCACTGTACGTAGCTGCCACAGAAACGATAGAATAATTAAGGATAAGTATGAGAATTGCATTGGCATCAAATCCTCGGCGTACCGAGGCCTAGGCCCAGGGTATATTACTGTCGAGTGAACTCGACTGTTCTGCTTGTTTTTAACTACAATTTTTACTGATTCTTTTTAAAAATATTATTTTATCAAAGATAATTTATAAATTATATTATAATTCCATCACTAAATTTAAAGAAAATTAAAATGTTTAAAATCCGTCAGGCATAGATTTAATCTATATATTCCATTCAGTTTTTGCTTTGCTAAAATTTTAACTTTAATGTTAATGTAAATTTTGAGAATTTTATCTCAGTATAAATTTTAAACTTGTAAGTTTAAATTTAATATTTGCTTTTAATTTTTTTCCTTAAATTTGGATCAATAAGATATTTGAACTCTTGTTGCCAGGCACTCGTTTGTTAATGTTAAATAATAAGAACAAATAATTTAATAACAATATTTCTTTTAGCGCTCCCTTGTGACCGCCACAAAGAGTCGAAAGATGCAGCAAACGGAGGCGATACGGAACGCACTGCGGCAGCAACGGGACAAGCAGCGGGCGGAGCGTCACAGTTTCCTCATCACAATGATACCGATAAGTCAACAGGCGTCCCATGAACCAGGCATGGAGCACGAAGATCACGAGATCGAAGAGGATTTGGATGGCACGCGCGCATCCTCGCATCTACATCACGCCCACTCCCTCTTCCCCTCGGTGTTGTGCTCCTCGGTGATGCAGATCGTCGGCTGTCTGGATGATGCGGCCATTGGATCGGATGGAAATGCCGTTTACGAAGTTGCCTACCAGGTGATCTGGGTGTGTTTGGTCGAGGAATCGGCATTGTTTTTACGCTACGTCTTTGAGCGCCTAACCCGGGATCGCCAGGATCAGATGTTTAAGCTACTTCGACATCTAATCCGCTTCGTTCCACGTTTGCCACAACAGGCTGCCTTCGCCCTTTACAACTCCATCATTGGCTACATAATGTTCTACGTGCGATCATCCAACGAACTAAAGCAGGAGGTAACTCAGAGATACCATTGATAATATTGAAATACTAACCGGATAGACTTCTAGCTCGTGGGATCAGCACTGTCTGTTCTTTGGATGGTTGTACACTCGGTTCATGGCATTATGTTCAAGGATCTCAAGCAAATATTGCGCAAGGAGCAATGCGATGCGTCCATATTGCTAACAGCCAATGTGCCCGCTGCCAAGAAGATTGTGGTGCATGGCCCAGCTGACGATGACTACAATATACCGTCTCAGTTTCCCGTCCAGGAGGACACATTGTTCTGTCAGCTGCTGAAGGAGGCTTTGGACTATTATCCCATTGACGAGAAGAGCATCACACACTATTGCCTGGTGGACTACAAGAGCAGTGAGTTCCTTCACCAGTTGTTAATTTCCCTTTGATGAATCTATTCCAACTCTTCCCTTAGACAAGATACTCAATCCCAATTGGTACATAAGGGATTTATATTTCTTCAAACGTTCCCAGTATCCGGAAGTGCGTTTAATGCTCATGCGTCCCGAGGAATCATTTCTGGCTCTCCAGAAGCAAGAGTTGACCAAGAAATTCGTGGAAATCGGCAAAGTTCATCTCACCTGGGCTATTCTCAAGAATGTCGACATGGTGGTCCAGCGTGTTGTCTTCTTGCACGAGGAGCTCATGAAGCTCCCTTCGTTCCCCCGCAAGGCCCTTGAGGTAGACCTAGATCTTCACCATGGTGGAGAGTATGGCAAGGTGCTGCTTGGCCTGGATGTCCTGCATAAGTTCATGTGGGTGCGTCTCATTGCCCGCATGTTTGAGGCGATGGCCGGAAACTTTGCCTACTCGGCGGACATCCAGCTCTTCCTGAATGTGCTCTCCGGAGCTTCCATCCTGCACGCCGAGGACTCGTGCATCATGCGCTACGTCATGGCCACATTCATCAATGCCGCCTTCAACTTCAAGAACATCTTCTCCACAAATGGCTACTTTATGATCATGCCCACCTTGCTCCAGGTGTACTCACTACACCAGACCAACAAACTGATAACCACGACCATCGAGTACGCCGTGAAGCAGTTCTATCTCCTCAATCGGAAACCCTTTATTCTACAGATGTTTGGCTCGGTTTCGGCCATTCTGGACACGGATGAGGATGGCACCTACGGCGAGGCGCATAAAGTGCAGTCGAGTTGCCTGTTCAATTTGCTCCTCAGTCTGGAAGATCCCTCGCCGGATCCGCTCAACATCGCCGAGTTGGTCAAGGAGCCCAAGCCTTTGAAAGCCATCGACTTCTGTTACCACGACGAGGATGATGATGTCACCGTCCTCGACTGCATCACTCTGTGCGTGATGGTTGTATCCTATTCAGCTGAGAGCACCCGTGGCTACCAAATGCTGGCAAGTATAACAACTTAAGAAAATCGACTGTAGGAGACCCTTTGCTTTCTATTTATTTAAACGCTGATGTACTAAACGAGTTGTACACTCAAGTGGCCGAACGATACCAAGCACGGGCTTGTTGACAAAGACAGACGAATGTAGAACTTACTAAAACTAGTTACAAATAAATAAACACAAATTAAATTTAAATGGATTGAAGAGGTTATTTGTCGAAGCTCGAGAAAGCAGCTTAAAAATGTGCTCTCAAAATTAATTCATTTTCTTTTATTTTTTGAGAAAAATTACGAATAAGACTTGAGTTTCCACAAATTTCAGCTGAAAAAAAAAAGCAAAAATCAGATGCCATTTCTTTGTGTGGATATCATATACATAAATAGCTTGTTTCCTAATTATTCACATTAAAAAAAAAAAAACCCGAAGAACAATAAGGAATATATAAGGAAATGAATATTTTTTTCTTTAAAAAAATTAAGAAACACCTAGTTTTAATTTGTATTCCTATAAATATTTACAATTTTTTTTTTAAATATCTAAAATAAAATTCTTGTTTTGTAATTTTTGTTTAAAAACAAAAAAGTTTATTCTAATTTTGTATTTTTACAGTTATTGATTTGTAACCAAATTTAGTAGATATAGCTCTTAAGGTCCGTGAGATCTAGGTATTCATTCGGACAGACAGACAAATGACAATGACTGCTTCGATTCGACTGTTGATGTTATCAAGTATATATATATGTATGTACATATGTTTATACATACCTAATAGCGTCTGCCACGCCCTCTTTTGCCCGTTATGCACCTTGTACGTTTGACTAATTTAATAGACCTTTTTAAGTACAGGGCAGAGGAACATTGTCTTTTTTAGTACAATATTCAAAGAACTCTTTGTTTCAACAGATTATTCTGGAGGCGATACTTCCCTGTTACCTGCAACAGATCCAGTCGCCCAGCTACATTCCACTCCAAGGTAAGTCCGAGCGAGATATTATACTTCAACTGGCAGTCGCCATCCGGACAATGGTTCACAATTGTGAGGGCCTGGCGAAGAGCTACAATGGACCCTACCGCAACAGTCCGGAGCACAAGGGCTCCTCGCAGCGTAACTGTAGTCGGGGTCCGCCCTGCTCGCCTGGCATGGACTTCGAGGAGGAGTCCCACACGAAGTATGCAACAGATCCGCGCACCAAGAACATGATGGACTCCGCCGAAGACTCGGAAATGATACGCACCGAGTATAGACGGCCACGTGATGTTCTGCTCTCCGTTGTGGCCGACTTCCTAATCAAGTCGACGACTCGGCTGGCTGAGCTGGCCAAGAAGCTGCCCGCGAGTGACACCAAGCCAACCGAGGTGCTGGACGCAAAGTGTCATATCCGCCTGGCGGACATTGCCCACTCACTGCTGAAGGTATCGCCCTATGACCCGGAGTCCATGGCCTGTCGGGGATTGCAGCGTTATATACAAACGGTGCTGCCTCGCGCAGAGTGGTCAAATGATACGCTGCGAAATGCGCTGGTCACCGTGCTCCGGCGCATCGACAAGGTGTTCCTCAAGATATCGAAGAAGCCATCGATCCGCCGCAATACGGACTGGGAGGCAGCAGCCGGGCTGCTCAAGGGCATTCACGAGACGATCATAAGGCATCCCTATGTCCTCCACTGGCAGCAGATGAAGACCCTGATCAGCACGGTCCAGAACCTGATTGTCAACGAACCCGGCACCAGCATACCCGAGGGCGTCTCCAGTGCAGGTGCTGCGCTTATGTCTCAGAATCCGCCGGCCTTTTTCTGCTCGGCCGTGGTGCGTCTGGTGGCACTGCAAGTGGTGAGTCCCGTCGACTGTTTCTCCCTGGTCCAAATATGCGGCGGCAGTGCCGAGTTCGCCACGCAGGAAAAGGCCGAAGGATTTCTAATGCATCTGATCATGCCACTGTGCTTGAAAGTCTGCTCCGGTCGCGGTGTCTCCGACGTCGGCGAACTGAAAATGAGCGACGTCACATTCCTGCTGACCGCCGTACTGAATGCCATGAGTCCTCCGGCAGGTCGCACCGGCCAGGCGGTGTCCCAGATTAATCGGGTTACCGGCGATCTGCGCGCCGGCTCCTTGACCTTTACAGGCAGCCGCGATGCCAAGCGACCGGCTCGCATCTCTGGTTCCTTGTATCAAGCCGCCTTCTTGGCACTCCGCATCGTCTGCATTTGCTTTGAGAACCGTCTTTCCAGCGAATGGCCGCGGATTGTGCGCGTGATGCGCGACCTGGGCAGACGCAACGAGGCTGCTCCCGATCTTTGGAGTTTCATGGAGTTTGTGGTCACCCACCGAACGCCGCTCTACATTGTGTTGTTACCCTTTATTTTGCACAAGGTATAATTCGGTTATACACTCCTGTCCAAAACTATACGACACCTCGAAAATTTTATGAGCAACTCAGTAATGTGTTGGGTTGGTCAGCTTGCTCCGGTGAATTAAACCCAATCGAAAACATTTAAATTGTCTTAGCCAGACAATAAAGAATTTGAGAAAAAATTTTGAAAGTCTCAAAAGCGAAATTTTGACGCTATGGTCTCTTTTAAACCAAAATATTCCAAAAAAAAAAAAAAAGGGTATTTTTATCAATGCCTTGGAGACTTTTTGAGGTAGAGAAAGCTTAAGGCGGCTCTGTTAACTAATAACTAATAACTAACATACATATAATTAATATACCAAAATTAACACAAAATAATAAGTAATTTTAAAAAATTCCAATGTGTCGTATAGTTTTGATACACTTGCAGTCAAGTCCAAAATACAACTTTTCTTCCATTTTTTCTGTTTCTTTAAAATGCGAGATGCAATCAGAGATCAGAATATCAGCACTTGGGCAGAACTCTTTCTGCTATTATTCTGCGTACTTTATTTTATTTCACTATGCTTTCTTCTTTTCCTACGAGGGTCGAAACTAAAATTTTCGAGGTGTCGTATAGTTTTGGGCAGGAGTGTACTACTTACCAGGACCATTTAACCCAGTTTGATTCTCACTCAGATCTCGCAGCCCCCCATTGGCGACCACGAGAGGCACATGCAGTTCATCATTAGGGAACGACTGCGAGGCACTCCACCGCAGGGTGGCCTGAAATCGAAGGGTGCGCTCCTCCTTGAGTTGGCTCGAGAGCTGCGCGATTTGCGCGATGAGCTGGAGGATAAGCGATATGGTAACTATACAAACAGCTAAAGCAATTCATTTCCCATTTCCAACTCTCTCATATCTCAGTGTCTGCAGATCGCGAGAGCTCGGAACAGAAGAAGAGCGACACTCCGGCCGCAACCAGCGTCGCAGATGCCCACAAGTCGCAGCAACGACCCTCGCTGATATCGATATTCACCGGCACCACAACGGGCCAGGCCACGCACTCGCATGTCTCCGCCGTGCCCATAGACTCGCGCAGTGGCTCCGGTGGCATATGCACACCCAGCGATACCCTCTCACAGCAGACGCTGCATCCACCGCGCGAATCCTTGTCTAGCAACTCCACAGGTCGAGAGCCGCACACCACGACCAGCGAAAGTCAAAGCGGTGACGTTGCCGTGGGCTCAGCTCCAACTTTAGTTGGTCAATCGTTGGGCAGTGGACCCAGTGGCTCGGGACAAGCAATCACTGCAGCCTCGCCACTGCCTCCTGGCATTGTCTCGCAGCTCTCGCATTCACAGTCGCTGCAGCAGGCGCCGTTCAAGGCTCAGCCGCCAAAGTTGCGCTTTGTGTCATCCGTGGAGTTTCGGCACTCCTCCGGTGAGACGTCTACCACACCGCTCTCACCTGAGAGTCCCGCCGAGGACAGTTCGGGTGATCACACCCGTTCCCGGTTGCAGCGCTCCAAGGCGGCCAGTCGCAAGACTTTTCGGTTGAAGCGCAGTCGTCTCACTCCCATAGAGACTCCGAGTATTGTAAGCACTAAACGTGAAAATTCCACTGAATGATTCCATTGAGTTTAACTAACCGATCACTCTGCAGGTAACTTCACTGTCCCAGGAGGAGCATCAGGCCAAGGCTATTGGCGAGATATCCTGGGACTCAGTATCACAAACTTCGTCCACATCCGGTTATCGGGACAACAACAGCCTGCAGACGGGCCTTCTCTCGCCCGATGGCTCGCTGGGCGGACTCACGCTGGGACGATCACCTTCTCAGCACTCTCTGTTGATGGTATTCGAGGGTCAGGACGAAGACACACTCATTTAACAATCACAGAACGGCGACCGGGCTTACGAGCTTTAGGACAGCCTTAATCTAAACTAAATTAGCACAGACATTATAGTTAATATTGACGAATGTGTAGTTAACGTTAAGTTTTATATATATGGTACATAAGTACGATTAGGTACGAATAGTTGTTTTCCATTATGTGCCCGATTTTGTATGTTTTGGAGTAGATCGATTAGACAACTATTAAATAAATATAATAGCTATTCTGAATTCACGTATTTTTCATTGAACAACGATACAAATCGGCAGATACAGATGCAACTCTGGAATAAATTAAGTAATCCTCTCGAGAATCAGTAAGATTATCTGTTGATGTTATTAAATATTTAGTACTTGATGTTACGTGTATATTTTAAGTATCTTTAATTGTTTGCATTTTTGTCTGAGTTAGCTGCCTTCTGTCGATTTTCCTTGACCAGTTTCCGCCACTCCATCCATTTAGCCAACTCGGGTGGCTCGCTGCCATTGTTCTGCTGCTCCAGTTGCATGTAGTACGCCTCGCGCAGTATCTTGAAGGCTTGAATGCTGTAGTAGGGCTGCTGAGTGACGGGATCATAGTAGCGCGCTGGCAGTCTAGTTATTGGGCAAATTCCACTAGAGCCTTTGGGTGCGCGATTCGGTCGGAAAATCGCATGGAAAACTTTATCATTGAAATCATTTTCGATGGTTACAAATGTACGCTCGCATTTTGACGCCGGATCTTTGGGATCATGCGGCAGCGTAGTGGTGCGTGTAGGTTTACGCATGACTGGCATTGTCAGTGAATGATACCGTATGGTTGGACCCGTGAAGACTCGCTTTGTTGGCCGCGTCTTCTTTTTCTCAAGTTCCATTTTCTGGAATTTCTCTGTAAACGTGTGTGAAAACAGTTGAAATAAATTTTAAGCTGTCGTCTGGATTAATTGACTTACCCAGCGACTTAATGTTTTCCTCTTCAGTGATTTTGGCCTCCTCAAGAAGTTCTTCTTGCGTGGGCATATAATCCTCCACACGCACCTTTTTCTTCTTGCGCTTGCGGGCATCGTCCAATTCCTTGAGCCGTATTTTTGTAGCTTGTGTTTTAATGGCAGTAGACGTGCGTATAGATTTGCGACCAGAGTCCTGTACTGTAAAGCGCGGACGGACTTTACGCTTGACTACGCCGCCGCCACCGCGCTTTTTGTGAAGCGCAGCTGCGACTTTCGCGTCCTTCTTGACAGTTGGCTTGGCTGGCTCCTGTAATATCGTTTAGCTTTAGTATTTTTCATATAAACATATCATACGTACCTTATACGCCTTTGTGTTAACGCCACCTCGTTGTCGTTTTTTCTCAGGTGCCTCCTCTTGATCCGACACAGGTTCATCCTGTTCATCGATACTGAAATCCGAGTCCACGACATCCTCTTCCTCATCTTTTTGTCTGTGGCAGCAGATAGTTAACTTGTACGCTTGAATTTCTGGTAATGTTTCAACACTTACACATATTCGTTGTCATCTTCTTCGTCCTGAAATCCGCCATAAGAAGTCTTATAGAATTCGTCCTCCTCCTCGTCCAGCAGCTTGGCTATCTTGTTGCCAGCATTGTGGCGGCGCGAACGTGATGCAGCCATCAAATATTATTAATTTACTTAGCTTATAATTATTTTCGAATGTGCGGTGTTATTTTCGACATCAACAAACAAATTAATCTTTCTTCTTCTTCCAAGTAACAATCACAGCTAGTGCTGAAAATATCGATTACTCGAGCATAGATTATTTTGTCTTAAAAAATCATAAATTTAATCGAACTTATTGCAGAAAATAATAAAAAGTAAGAAATATACATTTCTTCTAATATGTTATAAAATTGATTATGTTTTTTGATTAAAAACAATGCATTCGATGAATCGATTGTCAAAATAAGACGTCGTTTTATGTCATCGATGTCTTTCAGTTCTATTCACAGCCGCTACACCATTACAACAAAATGAGTATGTGTGAATGGCAAAGAGGCAAAATCAAATTTTAAATTCGTTTCAATGGAAATAAATGGATAATAATTACTATATAAAAAAGATGCTATACTATGTAACCGCAATTTATGTGAGGGGTTGACTAAAATTGCGAACTATATGCATACATAATATCTGTCCACTCATTTGGATGCAGCGTATTCAATAGGTTGCGTGAGCCGAACTGTTCGACTTTCGCCTCTTTGAGTTTGTTGTGTCCGCGATCTGATTGCACTTTGGACTTTCAATTTTCAACATTGATCGACGGCAGTTGAGACGGTTTCAGTGCAGATTTACTTTATCAAGCGAGCGGTTTACAATTTGCAATACACAATGATTAACTCTGGAAAATTAGCAGGACGAACCCTCTTCATTACGGGAGCGTCAAGAGGAATCGGCAAGGCAATTGCCCTGAAAGCAGCTCGTGATGGCGCCAACATAGTAGTTGCGGCAAAGACAGCCGAACCACATCCCAAACTGCCGGGCACCATCTACACAGCTGCCGAGGAGATTGAGAAGGCTGGCGGACGGGCTCACCCTTGCATCGTGGATGTGCGCGATGAGAACCAAATACGCAGCGCCATCAAGGAGGCGGTGGCCAAGTTTGGGGGCATCGATATTGTTGTGAACAACGCCAGTGCCATTTCTCTGACCGCCACACCTGACACGGACATGAAGCGCTACGATCTGATGCATCAAATCAATACGCGAGGCACTTTCCTGGTGTCCAAGGAATGCCTGCCCTATTTGCAGAAGAGCAATCACGCACACATCCTGAACATTTCGCCGCCCCTGGACATGAAGGCCAAATGGTTTGCTCCTCATGTTGCCTACACAATGGCCAAGTACGGCATGTCCATGTGCGTGCTGGGCATGGCGGAGGAGTTGCGCGACCGCGGAATTGCAGTGAATGCCCTTTGGCCTCGCACTGCCATCCACACCGCCGCCATTGAGATGCTCACTGGCCCCGACAGCGCCAGCTGGTCGCGTAAGCCTGAGATTATGGCGGATGCTGCATACGCCATACTGTCCAGGGAGCCCAAACAGTTCACCGGACAGTTCTTTGTCGATGATGAGGTGCTCGAGTCTGTGGGAGTCAAGGATCTCACAGACTACGCCTGCGTTCGCGAAAATGCCGACAAGCTGATGGTCGACTTTTTCGTTGAAGCTAAGAACGCAGCAGTCGAGGATGCTGCACCTGGAGCCGCGTCTGGAGATGCTAAGATTCCTCAACTGTTCAAGAAAATCGAATCTTTGCTTTCAGCAGAAATAGTTTCCAAGACGCAGGCTGTCTATCAGTTCAACATCAATGGTGCCGAGCAAGGCACCTGGTTTTTGGACTTGAAGAATGGCACTGGTGCCTGCGGAACTGGCGCACCACCAGCTACCCCAGACGCAACACTGACCATGAACTCCACAAACTTCTTCGACATGTTCTCTGGTAAACTGAAGGCTGCTCCAGCCTACATGTCCGGCAAGCTCAAGATTAGCGGTGACTTTCAGAAGGCTCTTAAATTGGAGAAACTCATGAAGGCACTGAAATCCAAGTTGTAGATAGTAGTATTGAATTTATAACAATTTACATTAATAAAATACATAAATAATAGCCATGATACTTTTTCTTATCACCCACAACAATCAATTTAATGCGCATGAATACTTATTAAATGTATGTATTAAAAATGGGCACGGGACTCCTTCTTAAGGCCCGGTCCGGGCCCGAAATAAATCTTTCAGTCCAGGCCCGGCCCGGTCAAATCTTCAAGAGGTCCGGCCCGATAATACTATATAAACAAATTTTTTTTTAAATTACTATTTCTTTTTTTTTTCTTTAGATACAAATTTTATTTTTGGGCCTTTTTTGCGAGCAGTCTTAAATTTTTTTTTTTGCTTTTTTTTCTGCGTTCAATAAGAAATTTTGTTAACAAGCGTTTTGAAAAGTATCAAGGGTGCCACAGAAATCGCTTTCGCTGGAATTTCACTTAAATTTGTATGAAATTTAAGTGAAATTCAAGCGAAAGCGATTTCTGTGGCACCCCCGTATGTGTTAAATCGTGACTTTTCGGGCCTACCGGGCTTCGGGATATATACTTAGGCCCCGGCCCGAACGAAAAAAAGGCCCGTTTCCGCATTTCATGCACGAAGCATGTGGTTTTTTTTGAAGAGGCCCGCGGGACACGAAGCCCGGCCCGGCCCGTGCCCATCTCTAGTATGCATAAGTACGCATGTGTCTGTGTTTGCCAGCATACAAGATAGAAATGTTATCTTCGGCACGTCGAATATTTGATGCCCTTGCAGAGGCTTGTATACAATTTGTGAGTGATTGTTCCTACTTATGACAGCTATGTGACATAATGGATAGATCTTAACATCAAATCTGTTGAGACATCTTGGCAGTACACGCTAATGACGAAAGAATTACGAAGGCGACTAGCAAAATTTAGTCGAACTTCCCTAACTCGAGTCACAATTATCCAAAGAAAAAGTAAGACTTATGGAAACTTCAACATTTTCAGTCAGCAATTTCTGATTTTTTCAGTTCTCTGTATATTGATTCTTTTAATAGACTTAAAGAAATAGATTTCCACATATTTCTTTAAGTCTATTAAAAGAATCAATATACAGAGAACTGAAAAAATCAGAAATTGCTGACTGAAAATTATAATATTAAGTTTGAATTTTTATATTCGACAAACAATTTAACACGCGTTTTGCTAAATAATCTTGCGCTAATGCTTTTCACAACAATTATTAAGCTCGACTTACATTAAGTAAAGTGAGTACATAAAGTACGTCTTTCCTGAAGCTATTTCACCAGACTATGTAATTGTTAATGCCATATTCTAATATGTTGCATCACCATATGTAAATGCTCATCATAATTACATATGTAAATATCCGAACGTGAAGCTAACAGATGCATAAGGCAGAAAAGAAAAAAAGATCGCGGGCCAATATTTTGTTCGAGTTATGGAGAAATTCGACTTATGGAAGTTTGAGCTACGGAAGGAAAATTGAAACGCTTTTCCACTCAATTTCGTTCGAGTTATGGAAGTTAGACTATATGTATATATACTTATGATACGCTAATCACATGCTTCTTTCAATGCGTTACACTCTTTGTGATGAAGTTATAATACTCTCTGCAAGGGTATAAAAGGTAATGATGTCATAGCCGTGCAGTATCACGATTCGATAATACTGACTCGATAAACAATGAATGTTGTCTATTCAGTCGTGTGAACATTGTCAAAGCTGTTGGAGGTGCCCCTCTCTCTCTCTTGTGTGCATTGCAGCCAGAATAAATTAAGTAAAAAAGAGCCAAAATTA